>JAJOZX010002036.1:0-15000 GCA_023014485.1 Bathynomus jamesi | reverse complement strand
GATTCGCTCTTGCACGTTTTTGAAGCAAACATTTTTTATAAAAATGCATTTTTTAACGCTGAATGGAACAAAGTTAATTTTAAAAATAGGCGCGATTTTAAAAAATGTAGAAAATATCAACATATTTTTTCCAAAATTAACGGGTTCAATTTTTAACTAAAAATTGAACATATAGTATACAATGGTAAATAGGAACAGCTTTTAACTGTTTGGCTTGAAGACTGTAGTAAAAAAAGAATTCTGCGTAGCGAGATGACTATTCATTTGAAAGCGCTAACGTATGAAGAAACTTTTACTGTTGCTAGTCGCGGTCTCGCGGATGGTTTGACAGATTAAAAAAGAACGTAATAATGAGCGTACTTTTACCTAAAAATTAAACATATTCGTAATTAAATTGTTTGCAGTTGTTTCACAATTAAAACTACAGTAGTTCATTTTCACGCAAAAAGACTGTTTTCAGATTTTTCTTTATCATTGACATCTGAGAAAGAAGCACTTTATTTCACATTGATTACATTCCCCGATCAGCGCTGATTCACATAACGCGGTACTTTCTGCGGACGAATTAACCGCGTTAATCGGGGTATTGCTGTACAATGAAAATTCACATATTAAGGATAGAAATATATATAATTAATAAAAAATAATACAGTAATGTCGAAGTTAAGTGGAGTTACAGACAGACGTTTTCATACCATGGATCCCATAGCTTAGAAGACATACGGCAGGACTAATGAATAGCTTGGATAATCGGGTTGGTTGATTTTTTAATTCTTTGCATTAGACTGTACTAAGCACGTCTTGTTACCTCCGGGAAGATCGGATATATATATATATATAAATAAAACCAAATCGTTATTATTTGTATGCGAAGTTAATCATTATAATAATTATAATTTAGCTTAAGACGTTTATAGTGTGATTGATTGGGCGTCATATTTCTGGCGTCACAGGATCGTAGTTTTTGACGCCGAAGACGTTTATTGTTTATATGCTTATTTTTATTCTTGAAAGGAAAGGAATAAGAAGAATAGGAAAGAAAATGATAGAAAAACAATCCAAAATGTAAAAAGAAAAATATCAAAATAGAGAAAATAATATAAAAGACAATAAAGAAAAAGGACAACAAAGGTAGAGAGAGAAAGAGTTTGTCTTCTGTAATACTGAAGCTCTGTTGTCACAAAATTGCATCCATTATCCAACTCAACGCTCTATAATACCAAACTCACTGAACGATGACGCCTTTTACACGCTATAAAAAGAAGAATAAAGGAGAAAATAGACAAAGAACGTTACAAGAGAGAGAGAAAGAGAGAGAGAGAGAGAGAGAGAGAGAGAGAGAGAGAGAGAGAGAGAGAGAGAGAGAATGTTTGAAACCCGCTTTTCTAAAACACAGCCCTTATCTGCTCCTGATAAGCGACAACTTCAGGGTAGGTGTCAGCCAGCGACAACGTTTTTGATTGATCATCATCCAACAATGATTGATGAGTATTGAAACGAAGGAAAATAAACCTTTACATAAAATGATTATCGCATTTTTAAAATTTGACTTCGCTAATAGAAGAGGAAATGACTCGAAATATAAAAGAAACGAGTGTCTTTGGAGGAGTTTTCCATCTGGGGTGCTCCCCCCCCCCTATCCCCAGAAATTACATAAATATGAAAAGTAAGTAATTGAACTCTGAAAAATTACTGAAGATATGAAAATTTCAAGTTAAATAAAAGAATCGCCATTTATTACGTCCATCCGGAAACTATACGCAGTGTTGACAAAAGTAAATAGACACCATGACAACTGTCCTCAAAAATAAATGGCAAAGCTCATCAATGGAATACCAAATAGTGTGTCAGCTTTACATAATGCAAAGGGGAAAGCAACACCATTCTAAATACAGTGTGTTTCAGGTCGACCCTAGAAATATGGAGCTCAGTTTGAACATTTACGCAGGGTCGATCTGAAACATTGAATTACTACCTACTTGCTATAAATTCCGAAAATTTCCATATTTCTAGGGCCGACCTGAAACACCCTGTATATTCATTCAATTAATCTGTTATTATTTACTGACTTTTATCATCAAATCAAAAACTATGGAAAAACCAAAAGTATCTTTTACTTTTGTAAACTTTCTATATACACTCATTCTAAAGTTACGTAGTGGTGTGTGTGTGTGTGTGTGTGTGTGTGTGTGTGTGTGTGTGTGTGTGTAAGGGGGGGATGGGAGAAGTAAATGTTAAACAGTGGACAGCGAGATCCTTCGTGGTGCCTCGAAAGAAGAACAGATTTCATTGGGATGCCTTAAGCTAAAAAATGTTCGGAACCGCTTGTCCATCGTATAAGGCTTTTTGTTATGTTAATGTGACTTTATATATATATATATATATATATATATATATATATATATATCTATATATAATATATATATATATATATATATACCTGCAACATCTAAACATGAATCTCATATTGGGACGATAATCGCAACTTCTATTCATAATAATGACCGAGTAAATCACGCGTTTTGTCACCAATGTAAAGAGCTTCATTCTTATAATAGCCAATGATTAAGATCCTGTGCGCGACCTTATATAATTCTCTATTTAAAATTCTCTTCTACTACAGCTACGCTCGTATTATATTCTTCATTAAATGCCTCATTCCAAACACCTGGTCATAAACTTGAAGCTCCCTTTAATACGTTCAAACTCGCTCTGAGCTTAACCCTTCTCTCCACTCCACTTTTAAGTAATCACCTCCTTAAGCTGAACTACCCACTTCTCAAATGCTCATTAAGGGTATAATTTAGGGTATAATATCAATTACTGCTTTCATTTCAAATTACTGAAGATTCATTCCAGATAGAACTTCACACTATAGAAAAAGTGGACCATTTTAGAGGGATAATGGATGAAATTTGGCTTCGATAAACTTGTTCAAATGGAAAGCTATAAAAACGTTTTCGTGTTTGGAATCAGAAAGATATAGTTAATTTATTCATTTCCTATAGAAAACACATTCGCACGCACACACACAGACACACACACATATATATAATATATATATCTTTCAGATGTTCCGTGTGATTATTCCTCATTTCACGGAGGTCAGGCTTGTTGACCCTCCCCTTGAGTTGGCTCGTTGAAGTAAAGAGTTGGTTCTTTGTGCTCTCCACTTCACATAGCCAGATACTATCGGCTCATCTGGAATTGTTCTGAGCCAGGCGTCTAGTCTTCTTTTGAAGATATCCACTGTTACACCACTGGTGTTCCTTAGTTTCCTGGCCAGCTACTGTAGTTGAATAGTGTTGGTCCTCTCACAACAAAATTATTTTCCTTCAGGGTTGAGGATGTTCCCTATCTAGCCTTTAATTTTGGAACACGACACATTCTTCCTTTCCTACTTTCCACTGTTGTTTGAGTGGTTATAGGGTTCAAATTAAGATTAGGGACTAGTTTCTCCATCATTTCATTTTCGAGTGCATCACTAATGTTGTTATATTGTTCCGTTAATTGTGATAGTCATGATCTTCGTGACCGGAATTCATGTTGGTTATCATTTAATTTTTTCCGAGTTTCCAAAAAGTCAAATTTTTTCTCTAACTATTCTTTCAAATAATTTGGTGAGATGAAATGTAAGCGACACTGGCCCATAGTTTTTGGCCTCGGATCGATCTCCTCCCTTATACAGTATATTGGAACTATGTTCGTTCTCTTCAGGATGCTCGGTATCTCTCCCGTGTCTAGTAATCGTCTCCATATCCAATATGGGGGTTTAGCGATTTCATTCTTGCCGTTTTTGATTAGTGTGGCATTCCATTTGTTCGGGCCTGTTGTTGAGCGTGTTTATAGTTCCCCTATAGCAGCGGTTCTCAAACTTTTTCTTCTGTAGCCCTTGAATTCTTTTACGGGATTTTCTGGATTTTCGAGAGAGATAGACGATTTTTACTTTCTTTACGACCATGTGACTTGTTAATCTTTGTTAATCTTAATGTTAATGTGACTTTGTTAATCGTATATAAAATTAAAAGGGTTATATTTTCAGGACACCCTAAGATTCCCTCGCGTACCCTTGGGGGTACGCCGTAACCCAGTTTGAAAACCACTGCCCTATAGCTTGTGTGATACCATCTGTCGTGAAGTCAAAGTCCGTTATACTTCCCCTCGTAATTTTTCTTCAAAGAAGGCGTTTCTATCGCATATTAGTTTATCAGTTTTGGGGATACTGAAAGATGAGTCATACTGAGCTCTTAATATTTCAGATACTTCCTTGACATCATCGGTTAAAACAGTGTTCTAATTTTTCAAGGTCCGATAGTCGTGTGAGTTTTCGACCTCAATTTTGCAAAATTATAGAAGTATTTTGAATTAACCTTTATCGCTTCTATAGCGTCAACTTTTCTTTCTCTGTATGGTTCTCAATTAGACCCTGTATGACGCAATCTATACGCTCCAGTTTTTCATTAAATATTTTTCTGATGTTGTTGTCTTTGCAGTTTCTTAATTTTCAAGTCACTCTTTCTCTTCCGGAATATTGACACTTTTGTCTTTCGAACCTGCTTCTCTTTCCTTTTTGTTGTTTTTTGGGGACACGGCTTTCCATAATTTCTAGCGTCTTCTCATCTAGGGTTATTAGCATCTCTTCCGTTGTCTTTTCCTTAAAGATGGTTCTCCATCTATTGCTTCCATGCTAAATGGAATACCTTCCCAATTTATAGCCTTGGAGTGAAAATTAAAAATTTCGAATCTGCCTCTTTCGATAGCGTGTGTTCTTTCCTTCCCTGTTGCTTTTATATTGGTTGTTATTTCAGTAATGTTATGATCTAATATTATAGTTGGGGATATTTCTATGCTATCAAGTAGATTGCTATCATTTGTGAATATCAAATCTAGGCAGTTTGTTTTTCTTATATTTTCCGTTATTTCTTGTGTTAACATAAATTCATTAGCAGCATTTTTGCCCGCTCCTGGGCTTCCCGTGTGCCTCCCTTGTCTTGATTTATACATATATTTTTCCTATCCTTTTATATTTCATAAATGAGAAATTAAAATCACCACAAAGAATAATATTTGGGGGTTGGGGGTTGTAGCGTTTTCATCCAGTTCCTGATCTCTGTAATGGTATCTGGGAATTTTGTACTTGGAGTGTTCAGGGGTCTATATATTATAATTAGCACCATGTTTAAATTTTCAACTATTGCTGCTTCTAATTCAACATAGTTGTTTGAAGTACTTATGGTCATTTCTGCCATGTTTTCCGGTGTATAAATAGCACATCCTCCTTTTGGTGTTACTGTTCTGTCGGCTCGGAGTACGTTATAGTTGTCAATTTTTATTTCTCTTTTGTCGATACAAAACTCAGTTTTCACAGTTAGTCTGGCAGTCGTTCGAAGATGAGTTTACTTGAGGCATGTAAAGTCTGCTCTTGTTTCTTGCATGAGTCCTTTCAGGTATGTGACTTTGTCCAGGGAATGATTTAGTTTCAGACCCTGAATGTTGGCGAGGATTATTTTTACTTTTTCGTTTTTATTTCCTTCTTTACATAGTTCAGATTCGTTATCCTTTGGTGGTTGCATGTTTCGTCGCACTGTGATCCTCTGAGAATTTTCCCTCTTTTATCTGTTTCGATACACGTTGTCCCGATATCGTATGCAATTTCTTTCTGCGTTTATTCTGTAGGGCTCTCGGATCCCCGTATTTGTCAATTGTCTTTGTATTTGTTGAATGGTATTTAGTAACTGAGATGTGCTGGGTACATCTAAAAAATTGGTAATCCTCTTTGCTGATGGTTTTTGTCTGCTCAACTCTCGTGTTCTTTTGAAGGTAGTGATAACGGCATTTTGCCCGTACTTGCACCTTCCGTATCTTGCATACTTTTTGCAGATACTAAGGTGGTAGAACTTGCAGTTTTTTCAAATTTACAATAGCCGCTTTTGTAATGGCAGTTACATAAAGTGGAATGTGTATATATGCATTACCCATCCTGTTATCTGCAATGCCTTTTTTACATAATACGTATTTGCGTGCGATATTTTCAACGTTTTTAATTTTTATCGTCTTTTTATCATTATCTTCGTTTGGTAGTTTCACCACATCATTGATTGTACTTGTTTCTTTTCTTTCTTCTATAATAGTGTCTTCGTGTTATCTTTTCATTTGTTTCTCTCTCATCCACACCGTTTTCATTTGGGATATTCTGGTCATCTTTTCCTCCCATTATTCTCTCTTTCTCTGTCGCATTCATACCTGTATTTTCCATTTCTTGAAATATACCTCAAACGAATTTATAATATCCGTACATGAGTCACACAAAAATTTGGTGCCCGTAATTTGTCTTGCGTTTAATACAAGGGATATTTTCCTATCGTCCCAATTCATACAGCTAAAATGTTGCAATTTTTGACGAAAATCAAACCCGATTGCTTCGTTTTCAGTTGTTGCTAGATTATATAAGTTGCAAATTAAGTGAAAATTTGAACCCATGGTCATGTTGTTTATTACCGTAATCGCTCAGTACACAGCATAAACACACATACATACATTTTTTTTTCGTTTGAGTGGAAGTCAGTCACGAGAGTTTGGTGTTATGATCTTTTTCCTGTCTTGTTCCAAACTTTTCTCAGATGACTACCGTATTTCGATTGAATATATATTTTAACGTGTGATAATTTGCATAAACTATATTGGACTTTTTACATTCAATGAATTTCACTTTATAATTTATACGAGCAAATTCACTAATACTTTATACACTTTCGGGTGCAGATCAAATAAACCGCAGAGAACTTATTCCCTTCTTATTTTCATATTAATGCAAAGGGAGAAACAAAGCGTCCACTCCCCACGAGGTATAAATACACTATATATATATATATATATATATATATTATATATATATATATGTGTGTGTGTGTGTGTGTGTGTGTGTGTGTGTGTGTGTGATGCAAACCCACAAGGAAAAAGAAAAATGATTCCAAGGCTTTTCGAGTATTCAGAAGTACACCTCGTCAGGGAAACATTCCCTGACGAGGTGTACTTCTGAACAAAGCTGGGCACTTGCGGGTTTTTTTGCGGTACTGCGGTACTGCGGTACTACCGCACTACCAAACCGGTACCGCATAAACGCAGTACCGCAAAGGATCGCTGAAAGTACAGGCTGTACTTTCAGCGATCCTTTGCGGTACTGCGTTATTGCGGTACCGGTTTGGTAGTGCGGTAGTACCGCAGTACCGCAGTACCGCAAAAAAAACCGCAAGTGCCCAGCTTTGCTTCTGAATACACGAAAGACCTTGGAATCATTTTCTTTTTCCTTGTGGGTTTGCATCATTCATTCATTTCACGTGTTTAATTGTGAAATTCATCATATATATATATATATATATATATTATATATATATATATATATATTTAACTGCAATGACCACGCAGTATATTAATGTATAGAAACGACGTAAGTATAGAGGAGTGTTCTGCACACGAGGAAGAGAAATAACGAATAAATGAAAAATGAGGTAACCGCCCGGGAATCGAACCCAGGATCTTCCGATTGCCGGTCAGATATGCTATCCACTACACCACGGGCCTTGATCAGTCAGAAGTCGTAATTCTCCTACATAGGGCAGAAACCAATGCCTTGAGAGGGCACCCTCGCAAATCGTGAATATGTACATTTAACTGCAATGACCACGCAGTTTCTGCCCTATGTAGGAGAATTATGACTTCTGACTGGTCAAGGCCCGTGGTGTAGTGGATAGCATATCTGACCGGCAATCGGAAGATCCTGGGTTCGATTCCCGGGCGGTTACCTCATTTTTCATTTGTTCGTTATTTCTCTTCCTCGTGTGCAGAACACTCCTCTATACTTACGTCGTTTCTATACATATCATATATATATATATATATATGGTGTAGTGGTTAGCATCACTGACTAAAATCCACCTGCTACGAGTTCGATTCCCGGCAATGCAGGCTGCGCTCAGCTCACTCAACTGTTCATTCTTTCACACAAGCTAAAAAAATTGGTTGGTAAGTAAATGAATACCCTGGTTAACCTAGTAGTCAAGACGCTGGGATAGCTGACCGTGAGATCGAGTCCGGGCGAGGACTTCGTAATTTCTCACCACCCGTGGTCGGCCGCCACGTTAAGATGTAGGTCTAAGGTGGGGAGACAAGCTTGACCTTCGTCAGAATGAACAAATCGGGCGGAAGGAAAACTAGGTGACCAAACCAAGGTTACTAAGCTTATATTAAATTCACAGTCACCGTGAAAATTGCTGAAGAGAATTAATCCCACCAAAAATCATAAATAATATACAGTAATTATTATTATTATTATTATTATTGTTGTTATCATTAGATGACACGATTTGTATTAACATATTGGTTGTTTATATACAGTCATGCTTTCGAAACACAAAAATTAGACTTAAAAGAAATTATTTCTTGGGGGATTAATTTATTATGTACAGGGTGTCTCAAAAGTCCGGTCCCAGGAAAATTTATTTTAAACTAAAACAAACTACAACAAATATTCAAATTAATATGTTGTTTTGGTGCCTTTTTTTTGGTTGCGGGTAGAATAACACGCAATGGCTAATATGGAAGTCAGTAATTTTAACATTATGGGACACCCTGTGTATATATATATATATATATATATATATTATATATATATATATATGAGAGAGAGAGAGAGAGAGAGAGAGCCATCACAGTGACTGTCAGCGGTCTTGTTACACAGCTTCCATACATTAAACTTGGGCGTCCTAAAACCTATAAAGGCATACAATGTATTCTCATCCTTAACTCTTGTATTCAATCTTGTTACAGACACTATCTGAATTTCAAATGACAAAACAACTTTATACAAAGTAGCCGAAAAGCCTTCCTGTGTCACATGTGAAAAAAGTGTAAAAAGGTTGGCTGGTTGGTCGGTTGCTTGATTGAGAACATTCGATTTTTTTTTTTTTAAGATCTCTATTTTTTATTTTATTTTTTTTTAGAATTATTTCTGAGATTTCTTTAGTTTTTTTTTTTGTTCGCGTAGGATGAGACGTAGATTTTATAAACATGCTTTTGCGTTAGAGAACATGTTTAAATTTTCACACACACAATATATATATATATATATTATATATATATATATATTATAATATATATATATATATCAAAATGAGTTGTAAACAGATTGTTTATGGATTATACTGTACGTTATAAGCATGTCTCATCTGAAACCCGTTTTTAAAAATAAACACTTTTTGTACAAAATAAAATGTAAACATTATTTATCAAAAGATAATTTTTCATTTTTTATTTTTTATTTTAATTACAAATATCATTTAAATATATATTTGGCTGAGCAAAATATAAAACAATTTAAAGTCCTTCTTTCTGTCACCATCTGCCGTTGTTCCCATAAAACAACGATATATATCTACAGGGTGCCCATAAAGCCCAGCATCATAGGTAATGTTAATCTGATGACAATTTTTACTTCTATGATGCTGGACTTTATGGACACCATATATATATATATATGTATGGGATGAATTTCACAATAAAACACGTGAAATGAATAAATGCTGCAAACCCACAAGGAAAAAGAAAAACGATTCCAAGGCCTTTCGTGTATTCAAAGCTACACCTCGTCATGGAATGAAGATAAAAGGCGAGAAGCCCATAAATATATACAACGTACAGGAAAACCAAAACAATTAGCACATACTTAACAAGGGTTAATGAGAGGCAAAAGAAATTTTAACATGATGTCGTCAATGTTATACGTCCCCGCACTGTTATTGAAAGTGTTTTTAAAATGAATAAATGCACATTCTAGAATATTTCTTTCTATTATATCTCTGTTTTTAACAAACACTTTAGAACTATCCCACTTGATGCTATGGTTACATCTATACATATGGTTAAATAAAGCATTGGAAGTATTAGCTGTTCTACACGCATATTTATGCTGTTTTACCCTAATATCTAACGTTTTACCGGTTTGGCCTATATATACTGAGTTACATTGTGTACATCCGATCGAATACACACAACAACAACATTATCAGGGCTATTCTTTATTAGGCGTGATTTAACAGTATTATTATACTTAAAGATTACATTAATGCCAATTGCTTTAAGTACAGTTGGAAGGTATTGAAAATTAACATGGTAAGGTAGGCTAAGGATATTTTACGCTGAAATTCCTTTACAATTACATTATTATAATACCTATTCTTGGCTTTCTTAAGACAGTTATCTAAAAATGAAGTAGGATAACATAATTTAGTACCAATATTCATGATATTGCATAACTCAGAATCTAAAAATTCAGGACTGACAACTCTCAATGCTCGAAGAAACATAGCAGAGAAAATAGAGGATTTAATCGAAGGATGATGGTCAGAATAAAAATGCACATAAGAGTTATTATTAGTAGGCTTACGGTAGACTTCATATTTGAACTGATTAGAGCATCTCCAAATTTTAGATCAAGAAAAGATAGGCTTCCATCATTTTCTTTTTCAACTGTAAACTTAATAGATGGGACTAAATTGTTGAGCCTACCAAGAAATAAGTCCATCCAAATTATTAGGCCAAAGGCATAAAATATCATCTATATACCTGTACCAAACCAGGTTAAAATTAACAATCGTAGGCAAAATTCTACTTTCAAAAAATTCCATAATAAATTAGTTAGTACAGGTGAAAGGGGATTTCCCATAGCCAATCCAAACGACATAGCATAAAACTTATTTTCAAACTGAAATTTACAATCTTTGACACAAAGCTTAATTAACTCAATAAGAGTGTTGTGTTGAACAGGGAAAGAATATTCAGAGATCTTATCTTTTAAAAAATCAAGTAGGTCATCAACAGGACTTTTGTGAATAGCGAGCATACATCGAAGCTTACCAATTTGAAATTAGGGTCATTAGGGAATTTCAGTTGTCAATAGATCCATGCTATTTACAATATGTGACTCAGAAATAGAGCCAACTAACGGCGTTAATAAACTAACTAACCATTTGATAGCTTATAGGTTACGGAGCCCACTGAGCTAACAATAGGCCTCATGGATTATTAACTTTGTGTGTTTTTACTAAGCCGTACAGATATGGTAGTGACGGATTGATACTAAGAAACTGCTGTGAAAGCCCATTATAGTTATTTTTTAATATTTCTCTTAATTTTCTGTTAAACATCTTATTAACATCCTCCAATGGCTCTCTATTTAGAGGTTTGTACGTGTCACGATCACTTAATAACGTATTCATCTTTTCAACATAACTGTTTTTGTCCATGATGACGATCGAATTGGATTTGTCCGCCTTAGTAATATGTAATGAATAATTATTTTTCAGTGTTTTTAGGGCTTTTTCAAACCTCAAAGGATAATTCGATAATTCGGGTTTGCAGCATATATATGTATATATATATATATATAAACCTTCGTTAACCTTGGTTTTGCTTCCGCCCGAATTGTTCATTCTGACGAAGGTCAAGCTTTCCACTCCACCTTAGACCTACAGTTTAACGTGGAATCCGAACCACGCCTTACCAGCAGCCCAGCATCTTAACCACTAGGCTACCCAGGGTACCCATTTATCTATCAACCAATTTTTTTAGTGTGGAAGGATGAACAGCTGGGTTTTGCTGCGCCCCGTCTGCCGTCACCGGGTCTCGATCCCGGGGCCGATGGATTCGTAGTCAGCGGTGCTAACCACTACACCACCGAGGCGGTGACCACCTATTCTTTGGGAAAGCTCATGACTCCTGACTAGCCAAAAATTGGTTACGTGGGAAATTATTAACCAGCCTAGAACGACCACATAACCTATTGTTCGCCTAACCCGAGCATAAGATTCATCTATATTCTAGATTGACCTAATGTATAAATTGGCGGAATTTCAGAATTTTTCAGACTGTGAAAATATGGTTACCACGAAACTGCGTATATATATATATACAGGATGGCCAAAAGTCGCGATCGGGTCGTTTACAAATGTACAAGAATTAGAAATGAAGAATACATTCCAAAGAATATTTACAACGGAATTCATGCAAATTTGCCAAATAGAACCAGCTAGTCCTCGGATAATTACCTTCGGCCGAGCATAGATTATGTGATATGTAAACAAACTTCATAATGACGTAGGCTATCAATTCAACATGGCGGATACAATTTCTTGTACGATCGAGGACCGTCTTGCGAGTGTTTGGGTTCACGAAAAAGAACGTACTGGTAAAACGTATAATGATAGAAGAGAAGACTGCAATGCGTTCTAATAAAGCAGCTCCGACTGAGACAAATTTAAGTAAACTGGAGAAAAAAAACATTCACAACCGGATCTGTTTTAAATGCCAAACGATGTGGAAGATCGAAGAAATGTGCGGAAATGTGCAAAAATTAGTGCTCGAATGCAAATTATGCGTTGATCACGACTGTATCCATACACACCAATTGGACGGATAAGCAGCAAGATACCTTTTTATTTAATTTCATTTTCATTTGTAGGGTTTTTTCCTTGCTTTTGGTTTAAATAAGATGTTTCAAAAGTTAAATCTCATTCTTTTGTTTAGTCAAAATTCTAAAAACTTAATCCTTCGCTGGGCTTCATAAGGGATATATAGCTAAAATGCATCACACACGGTTAATAACAGTTTGGAAGACTAAAATGAAGCTAAAAAAAAAAGCACAAAAACTCTTCTCTGACAGCAAAATATTACTTTCGTAACTTGAACCATAACATGGTAAATAATATAAAAGTTAAAATAACAAAACTCAACTAACCTCAAGTTGCGATGCGCAGAAATTTCACAAGTCTCGAAATTATATGATGTGAACGTATGTCAACTAATGTAGGCCATGAAAATATAAAATTTACAGGTTTGTGTCAAGATTTTTATGCATTTGACTCAAAGGAAATTTCATCGTTTGTACCCACTTTACAGAAATGTAAGAAATGGTAAAATAAATGAAAATTTTCTTTGATAAACATAATTTAACAGAAGTAAGAAAACTTTAAAAATAATTTACGAAATACATAATGAAGGTCAATTTTAGTTTGCATCATTAGCTTAGATAATTTTTTTATTATTAATTAATAATAATAAAAAAAATATTAGATATATAGAGGAAGGTTGTTCATGTGCTCCGCGTTCCGTGACTCGTGTTCTCACTCCGCATTCCATGACTCATGCCGTGCGCTCCGCGTTCCGTGATTCGTGTTCCGCGCTCCGCGTTCCGTGACTCGTGCCCTATGCTCCGCATTCCGTGACTCGTGTCATGCGCTCCGCATTCCGTGACTCGTGTCCTGCGCTTCACTGCCGAAATCTCTTTATAACGGATTGAAGATATTAGCCTCAATTAAATTTGTAAGTACTTTATCAAATAATGGAAGTTATTTTTTGTCATGACAAAGAAGTACCAAAATAAAAAATACAAAAAATACCAACATAATCTCGAATATTTAAATTTAAATTTAAACTCAATCATTTAACCTTTTATCGACGTCCGCGTCGAGTAACTATCGTTTCAAATACGTACATTCAGACTTAATCCTACAAAAAAGTACCAGCGTTAAAGGGTTAATATATTCTAGTTTTATGATAAAAAATTTAATATATTCAGATTCTGCTGTTTACGGATTTCAGTTAAATACACTTTCGATCTCGGATCAAAATCCAGATATTTCCCGGATTTGGGAGCGGAAAAAGATGCACTGATTCTCTGTAAAAAAAAAAAAAAAAAAAAAAAAAGTCTGTAACATCAATCGAGAACATTTTTATGCTTTACTCGAATCAAAATAGAAATAAACATTTTTCATACGTGAATTCTGAATTGAAAGAAACCAATTCCAGTTGGAATTGAAGGAAGTGGAGGGGGACGAGGAGGGGGTGGAGGAAGAGAAACGTATTCTTCTGTACGATTATCAGTAAACAAGATTAATAATAAAACTGTAAATTGGAAAGAAATATATTTTTTTTATCTCGAGATGCAGATAAATCTCATAGAGTTGTAATAGCAAAATTCTCTGATACTTAAATTGAAAAGTAAATTTTATCGATAATATACAGTAGAGCCTGCAGTGAAATACTTCTTTTATAAATAATAATAATAATAATAATAATAATAATAATAATAATATAATAATAATAATAATATATATATATATAATATATATATATATATATACACAACAGAGAGAGTGAGAGAGAAATTGGTATTTTATAACAACAGTCCTCTGATTAAGCCAAGAGCTCATTTTGTTTATATATCTTAATTCTTAAGTGCATTCCTTCATAATCCCTTAAGTATCCCGAACCGAATTTATTTATATACAAATACAGTTAAATGTTCTATTCTGTTCTGCAGTCTAATTCATCATCGTTCAACTGCAAACTCATTCACTCTACGTGGAAAACTATGAAAAGAAATGAAGTCTGAACAGCGAATGTGACTCATACTTTTAACTTATCTCAATATACCTATATTGGATTACATACAAATTAGTTTGAATTTAAAACTTGCGCACATTCATCATTTTTACGGTGGTCATTATACATACATACATACATATAATGCGCCTCGGTGGTGGTGTGGTTAGCGTCGCTGACTACGAATCCATCAGCCCCGAGATCGAGACCGGCAAACTCATTCACTCTACGTGGAAAACTATGAAAAGAAATGAAGTCTGAACAGCGATGTGACTCATACTTTTAACTTATCTCAATTACCTATATTGGATTACTACAAATTAGTTTGAATTTAAAACTTGCGCACATTCATCATTTTTACGGTGGTCATTATACATACATACATACATATAATGCGCCTCGGTGGTGGTGTGGTTAGCGTCGCTGACTACGAATCCATCAGCCCCGAGATCGAGACCGGCAGACGGCGCGCAGCAAAACCAGCTGTTCATCCTTCCACACAATAAAAAAGTGGTTGGTAGATAATGGGTACCCTGGGTGGCATAGTAGTTAAGACGCTGTGCT
>JAJOZX010002035.1:715000-719893 GCA_023014485.1 Bathynomus jamesi | reverse complement strand
TTCTATTATTGACGTATTGAAGAATCGCTTGGGGTTTTCTTTACCGTCACGAGCTATGGAGATTTCAAATTCGCGTTTTGACTTTTTATTACACTTTTAGCTTCACGCCTTAGAGATATGTAGTTGTTTCGTAACAACAGATTATCTTTATCGCACTTATATAGCCTATAGCCCTATCTACTCTTTATAATGTCTCCTACTCTACAAGTAAACCACAAGGGCTTGTTGTTTACTTTCGCACGCTTAATTTTGTACGGTACACATTCCTCATTTATAGTCCTAAATACCGTTACGAACGATTCCCACATTAGTTTTGCGTGGAGTTCCCCATTACGTTTTCCCAATTGACGTGTGAAATTTATTTCGAAATTTACTAAGTCTGCGTGCTGGAAGTTAGGAATTTTAGTCGAGTTAGTTGGCTTCGAGTGACTTACTGAGAGGAGAAAACTCTACCATATTGTGATCGCTATTGCCCAACGTTCTATTACTTGAAGATCAGTAATTAGCCTATCATCCGTAGTTATTACTAAATCTAAAATACTGTCCAACCTCGTAGGTTCCCCAACCTTTTGAATAAGAAACTATCCTCGAGAAAATTAACTAAACGATTACCTTCCGCGTCTCCCTGCATTGTATCGTAATTCACGTTGGCGCAATTAAAGTCACCCATATAACTAAGCCTGCTCACTACCGATTTCTCTTTAGTTCACGATATAACGCTTCGTCCGTATCAGCTGTTTGATTTGGGGCCTATATATAACCGCAACAAGAAGTTTGAAATCGTTCAATTTAAGTTCTGCTATATCGAATCTATCGGTTCTGGAATTGAGTGCTTTACTTCTATAACGTTCGCAATATTTCTTTGATATACAACATAACACCGCCTCCTCGCCTACCTATTCTGTTTTTAACAAAAAGTCTATAACCTTTAATTTGATACTCCCCTGCAAAGTCACGTGTTTCAGTGCTAAGCCACGATTCATTTATCGCAATTAAATCATAGTCTTACAAGCAATTAAAGAAAAAAATTCGTTTATTTTATTTCGTAGGCTACGAGCATTTAAGGATAGAACCTTCAAATTGTTTGTAATTGCGACACCTTCGCGAGCGCGGGGGAAATTTGTGGAATTTACGCTGGACCGTTCGGCTTACGGCAGCCTGAAAAGAAGAGACAGTATTATGAAATAGTCTTCCTAAACGCGCAGCTCCAACTTCATTAATATGAAGTCCATCTTCGAGGAACAAGTCCCTCCTGCCGTAGAAACTGTTCCAAAAATTAGCAAAATGCACTGCTTCCTGTTGGCAAAGAGACTTTAGGTTATTGTTAATATAGGTGTGTGTGTATATATTATATATATATATATATGGGTGTGTGTGTGTGTGTATATATATATACAGGGTATTTGAAACTTTCTGTACAAATTGTAATGGGGGATAGGCAACACCAAGACAAACCCTTTTCGTCTATAAGTGTATGCCCGCTGACGTCACCATTCGGCGCGAGAGGGCGCCGCTGCAATTGGCTAAAAGGTGAAGTGGGCTCGACTCGCGCTTGCCGCGGGCATTCTTAAATCGGACGTAGTACGCGTAACATGGAGCGCTTCACGACTGCTGGATGGCTGACATGCACAGGTGTATGGGGCTGCCAATGGAAACGGAAGAGCTGCTGAGGTTGTACCGACAGCGCTTCCCAAACAGACGTGTGCCAACCAACAAACGTTTGCGCATTTGCATCGGCGACTGCGAGAACTGGAACATTCCATGCAAACATGCATGACACTGGTCGGAGAGAAACGTGCGCACTCCTGACATGGAAGAAGAAATCCTACGGTGATTTGAGGACAATCCAAGCGCAAGCACGCGAGGTGTTGCACGTATCCTCGGTGTGAACCACGACCTGGTCTGGAGAGTGTTGCACGAGCAGCAGTTACATCCGTTTCATCGTCAGAGAGTCCAGGCATTACAACCTCGGGATTACCCTCTTCGTGTGGAATTCGTACGCTGGTTTCTGCAGCAGACAGCGGTGCAGCCTTATTTTCCGGCTTATGTGCTGTTCTCAGATGAGGCCTGTTTCACACGTGAGGGTGTGTTTAACCTGCATAATTCTCACGTGTGGGCGCACGCAAATCCACATGCTACATGGGTGCATGCTCATCAAGAACGGTTCGCCGTCAATGTTTGGGCGGGTATCTTCCATGGCAAGTTGATTGGGCCATACCTGCTGCCTGCCCGACTCGACGGGCGGGTTTATCGGATATTTCTTGAAGAAATGTTGCCGGAACTGCTGGAAGATGTTCCCCTGGCTATTCGTAGACGAATGTGGTTTCAACACGACAAAGCCCCAGCACACTCCAGCAACGATGTGCGGGATTATCTGAACGCCACTTTTGGGGACCGATGGATAGGCCGGCGTGGGCCCGTAGCCTGGCCACCGAGATCGCCCGATTTAACATGCCTCTATTTCTTCCTGTGGGGACACATGAAGAACCTCGTGTACGAGACTCCCATTTACTCAGAAGAAGACCTCGTAGCAAGAATCGCTGTCGCCGCTGGAACTGTTCCCGAAATGCCGGGAATCTTTCGACGTGTACGTCGGTCAATGCTTCGACGCTGTCGGGCATGCATTGATGCTACTGGTCGCAACTTTCAGCACCTTCTTTAAATAAACATGCCTTCTTTAAATAAACATGTTACGCGTACTACGTCCGATTTAAGAATGCCCGCGGCAAGCGCGAGTCTAGCCCACTTCACCTTTTAGCCAATTGCAGCGGCGCCCTCTCGCGCCGAATGGTGACGTCAGCGGACATACACTTTTCCTCCTAAGTGTTTATATTGTAATGTATATGGTTGTAAATTTTGACTTGGTCCACAATCGATATGGACCGTGACTTATTTTTCGTGACAAGGTACTAGTATTGATGGATACCGTAATGAAATTGACTGGATTCTCTGGATCTGATATATTTGCATGTCGGTTATAAATAGATATAGAGTGTAACATATTTGTGGATAGTAGTCTATTATGACGTGATCCTCTGGATCCAGAAATTCTATCTTAAGTTTTAAATCGATAATTAATTAGTTTTGCTAAATTGGTCGTTGCCAATGTACACATTGTACAGGAAGTTGTTACATAAATTTCTTGTTCTTGTGGTTCGGAACCCACGTAAAATTGTAGGTCCCCTCCGCCACCACGGAGGACATACACAATTACGAACACAGTTAGGTAGACCAGCCATGAGTGGATCCTAGGGTCTTTGTTGGTCTGAAACATTATAACATTATATATATATATATATATATATATATATATATATATATATATACACATATATATAATATATATGTATATATACACGGTGTCCAAAAAAAAACTAAACACGCAAATTAATAACATGTATGCGTTCTCATAAGTTTGAATATAATAATTAAGATTTCTTATTCCAATAAATTTAATGCAAATTTATATTATTATTTGAAAAATTGTTCAATATGGGAACCATTTTGTTCTATACACTTAACCAAACGCGATCGCCACTCGTCCACGCACTTGTCTACATAATTTTGTGAAACTCTTTCCCAACCATCTATGAGTCTCCGTCTTAAATCATTTAAATCTTCAATATTCTGCCCAGGTATGTAAACTTTAGAAGATAGAGCTTCCCATATGCCATTAGGGTGTACCATTTTTGGGTCATTTTCAAAAAGTCAAGGTCCAGGAGTCTAATGTTGTGCCAAATGATGTCCTAAACACGAATTTAACAAGCATTTTCTAATCCAACAAATTTTGAATCCTCCCCACCCCCCTTGAAATTTTGCCCATCCCCTTTTCCTAAAAACCCCATATATCTAAAAGACTATCAACTTTATCGAAAAATGTTATAGAATAAAAATGATTTAGAATCAAACGTTCTATTAGAAAGTTCATTAAGATAGAAATTTACGTAATTTTGAAAATTTTCATTTTCTTTTGTCCAAGAGCACCTTATTGTATTAATATAAAATAAGGTGCTTAAGTTACATTATTTATGAGTATATTGTGAGTATAATCCAAATTTAAAAATCCTTTTTTACATTGAATTTAATAAACAAGCATTGTTTTTTACTCTTATTGTTTCTTTCAGACTGCTTTATTTGAAAAATAAATACAAAATGAGTCAAACAGCTACAAAACAGCATGACTTTTTCTTGGTCGCTTGCAGACTGATATTATGAGTTCATCTAAAATTGTTTTACCACCCAATAAAGATGTTCTAAGCCATTTTATTTATTTACGGAGAATGCAGTATAAGGGTCCAAAAGTTCAAAAGATTCTACTGTTAATGAAGTTCTACAGAAGCTACTAATAATATGGCAAAAAGCATGCATTCCTACTATAGATATTAGTAAAAACCCTAAAGGCAGGAAGATGCTGTTAAATCTAGAAGAAATGCATAATAATTTAATCAAGCACAAAAAAAGAGCAAGCTTTGAAAATGAACTCTCTAATTTCATGAAAATTATGGATTCCCTTTTTGACATCTCTTCTCAAAATGCCGTTGAATTAATCCAAAAAGACCGCATGAGAACTGAGCCTCAGAAAGCATATGATATTTCATTCTTAGAAGATCAAAGAACAAAACGAGAAACATGTTTAGGTTTGCTAGATGCAGATTATGCATCAAAGTACAGCGCAAGTACATTAGATTAGAGAAAGAGAAGAAACGCAAAGAGAAACATAAATCAGTGAAGCAAGTGAGTGCTACAGCAGAACATCAGAGACCCTCTTTCTAGCACGACAGTTCTGAGACAGACAGCTATGAAGAGTTTCCGACAGAACCTACAGCAGGACCTTCAATGCTTCCAGCCCCAAAATATTCTTGCCTCGCCATGGTTTCCTCCCTGCAGACAGAC
>JAJOZX010002035.1:577500-707500 GCA_023014485.1 Bathynomus jamesi | reverse complement strand
CCAAAATGTTACGAAGTGAAGTAGTTCTCCGACGCAACTCGTTGTAAATTTCATCAAACAAAGGTTGGATCCACGGTTGGGGAATAACGGTTACAAAATTATGTTTGGCGATGTTTAAATTTTTGAAGGCGGACCACTCATTTTGTCTGGTGACTTCAATATGTTTCTTTAAATTAATCTGCTGAAGTTGTTGAACGGATGGTCGTCAATTTGTCTGAGGCGAATCGGAAGCAGGGATTTGGGAAGAACTTGCTCCTCCAGACACTTAGTAAGAAACTTCCGTCGATACGAATTGCATGCCCCTTCATTAATGTAGAAGAAAACACGGACACAAACGGAGACAAGAGAGGGAACAGCAAGCCGAAGGAACGCGTGGTCAGCATTATATGAAAATTATTTCACGAAGGTAACACGTGAAAAATATTTATGATGAATAAAACCACGAAGGAAAGGAAACACAAAATGGTGCTCAGTATTTGTTTAACATAGTTAAAGGCCTCGTTTATAGTGCGGCGAATGGTAATTACGAAGATAACTTTCCTAAACGTTTTCGCAATAGCCTCTCACAATTAAAAAAAGATGGGGGAGCTCCATATTACTAAAGCAGACAAGGCTAACACCATAGTTATTATGGACAAAGTGGACTACATCGGAAAGATGAACGAGCTTCTCCAGGACCCCGCCACATACACCAAACTTAGGAAGAACCCGCAGGATGACGTCATCAAATCATTTAATAGTGGCTTGAAACGCCTTCTCAAAGATCATAAGAACTTAATTCCGCTTTTCATGTTCACTTCACCTGCTCTGCCCTACCTTTACGGTCTTATTAAAACCCACAAACCTGGTAACCCTATGCGCCCTATTATTAGCTCGGTGGGCTCTATTACTTATAAACTCTCCAAATGGCTTGTCAAAGTCTTGTCCCCCATTCTCGGAACTATCTCTGATTCACATGTAAAAAATTCCATGGATCTTACGGAAAATTGAATAATGCACGTACTGAAACTAACGATAATTGATTAGTTTTGATGTTTGTTCATTGTTTACAAAAGTGCCGATTGACGATATGCTTGACTTTCTCTCCCAAGAATTACATAAGTATGACCTGCCACTACCTTCACACATTGTTTTGGAACTCATTAAGCTTTGCATCAAAGACTGTAAATTCACTTTCAATAACGAGTATTATCAACAAGTTTTTGGGATGGCTATGGGCAACCCCTTATCGCCCCTCCTCTCCAATATTTATATGGAGTTTTTCGAAATTACCTATATTCCGAGAATCCTGGGGGTTGGCATCCCTTGGTTGCGGTACGTCGACGATATTTTGTGTATCTGGCCCATGAATCGTGACCTGGATAGCTTCCTCCTTCAGTTAAATGATCAAGTCCCCTCCATTAAGTTTACTTTAGAAGTTGAGCAAGACAATTCAATCCCATTTTTGGATGTGCGTGTACATAGGGAAAGCCCAGGTTTTAAGTTTAGTATCTATCGGAAAACGACAAACAATTTGTCCTACGTACACTTTTACTCGGGACATGATACCCCGACTAAGAAGGCCATATTTTCATCAATGTTTCTCCGCGCCCTTAGGATCGCCAGTCCGGAATACATCGATGCCGAATTGGAAAAAATCAACGGTATTGGAAGTGATTTGTGTTATCCATCTGCGTTTATGGAATCTTGTCTCAACAAGGCAAAACGAACTTTCTATCGTGTCAATATTAACACTCGTACTTTGTCAAAAATATTTTAGTACTTCCATTTTTCCCTGGCTTTTTAGGCATTGCTAATGTACTTAAACTTTTGGATATTAATGTAGTATTTTCATATAACAATATTGTGAAAAATATCATAGTAAAAAATAGCCCTACCAATAATTCAGGCATTATCTATAAAATTGGTTGTAAACAATGTGATTCCTTTTACATAGGTCAGACGGGAAAGGATTTGCACACACGTATAAAACAGCATCAATATTCCGTTAGAACAGGACAGTTGTCCAGTGCCCTTTTTGTCCATTTGTCAGAGTTAGCCCACTGTATTGATTGGAATAATGCTTCAGTTTTATTCCATTCAAGCAACATTGTTAATAGAAATAGTCTTGAGTCTGCCATTATCCAACTTTCAAATAACTTCAACATAAGCAAAGGTCTTTTTCAACTCGATCCTGTTATGTTGAATTCCTTTAAAACAGATTTAGATAAGAAGTGTAAAACATTAAATCTTTGGTAAACTTATCTTCTACTTTATTAACTTTTAATTTGCATTTTATTTTTTTTATATATATCGAAACCTGACCATAGGCAGCAATGTGTTAAAACCCGGACAGAGTTCCAGTATAAATTTGTATTTTTATAATCCATTTGATCTTGTGCTAAAAATTGATTAACTTTTAATTTGCATTTTATTTTTTATATATATCGAAACCTGACCATAGGCAGCATTGTGTTAAAACCCGGCAGAGTTCCAGTATAAATTTGTATTTTTATAATCCATTTGATCTTGTGCTAAAAATCGATATTTTTCCTTACAAATCTGTACGCCTCACTGGTAATCCTTTAAGGTTTTAATTTTTAATTTTTTATTATTTTTACTTCTCTGTTTATTGTATATATATGTATGTATGTATGTATGTATTTGTATATATAGATATGTATATATATATAATATATATATATATGTGTGTGTGTGTGTATGTATGTTATTTATTTTTTCTTTTTTTCTTTCTGTAACCTATATATAGGCTTAACCTTTTTATGTACTTCAGTGTTCCTGAGGATGTCATTAGACGAAAGCGCTTGAGCACCATTTTGTGTTTCCTTTCCTTCGTGGTTTTATTCATCATAAATATTTTTCACGTGTTACCTTCGTGAAATAATTTTCATATATATATATATATGTTTACTTACTTTTGTTTACTTTTGTTGAGTTTGAACGACGGTTCAGGATCGACCTGCGGTCGACCCCTCTGCAGCATCCCGCCTCATTTGCGGGACTTGGTGAAGGAGGGAATTGCTCTCTGATCGCCTCCTGCCCTCGTAGCCAGCCATGTATATATATATATATATATGTGTGTGTGTGTGTAGTATATATATATATATGTGTGTGTGTGTGTGTGTATATATATACGGCTGGGAACGATTCTTTATAAACTTTTGACCATTTCCTGCCGCTGGTAGCTGGTGGCACTACCAACTGGACTGGATTGATCCATTAATATATATGTATAGGACTTCTAAGTCAATTAAGTCAATTAAACTTCATTGGGTAACATCTTTCCAAATAATTGAATGGTGCTATCTGGCAACCCCTCCATATATAAATTAATAAAATAAATACTGCTATCTGGCAACGCCTCCATATAAAAATAAATAGGGTTATCTGGCAACCCCTCCATATATAAATAAATAATAAAATAAATAGAGCTATCTGGCAACCTCCTCTTATCCAAAAGCCTGCCAACCAGCTGATGCTGGGCCATTATGCGTCTCTTCTTAGATTAAGGATACCCCTTTCCGGGAAGGCCCTCCTCCGTTCTACCCCAAAGTTAGGGTTTACCTTCTTAGGTTAGGGTCATCCCCTTTGGGGGAGGTCATCCTCCCTCTTCCTCAAAAGCTCCCCTTCATGCAACTTGGGGGGTTATTCCCACCCCTTCGTACACCTGGGGGCTACCCCCACCCCCCTTTTCAACATTACACCAGCACCCCTTTGCAACATTGATCACCATTGCATGCATTTTCACTCTACCATTTTGCGCACATACTACTTTTCCGGTGAATGCGAACACAGTTCTTTCCTTTCTCAAATTTCATGGGTAATTCTCAAATCGTATTTGCATTCTATGGGGTGTTCAAAGAGAAATGTAACCCGAAACAGAGAGAAAAGGGTTAGGTTACAATGATATATGCATTCTCCAATGGGTTGAATTTCTTTTTGAACACCCTGTATAATCTCTATGTTTTTCCTTCAAATAGTGTTACATTCAAAAGGGGTCGTTTATATTCTTTTTTTAACTTGTGATTGGCAGGCATGGGATAATTGTAATTTTAATTGATTTTAAATTTTTTCATGTAATTGGCAAGTAATTGTAATTGACTACCTAAAATGTAATTGTAATTAATTACATTAGGAAACCAAGGTAATTGATACAATTATAGTCAATTACTTTCAATTACATGAATATTAAAGTTAATGAGTCATACTTCTAGTTTAAACTACTTGCTCATTGTGTCTCAGGCTGCTTTCTTTTGAAATAAAATATCGTTCTTTTTATTTTAAATAAAATGTTCCATTTACTTCAAATGTTTCTAACTAAAGTGTCACTTTTTTGCTCTTATTATTTTGATGAAATAAATGCCAGTTCTTTTGTCTTATATAGTATATTTTGACTGGCTTATCTTTGGTTTCATTCGACCATATCACATACATATGTCCAATGTCCAATTGCCCATAGGAAGAACTGCTTGATGGAAAATACAGTTCCGTGCAATGTTAAAAAAGAGTAGATTTTGTTATTTTGTTGACCAAATATTATCTAGTTTTCATTCAAGATGATGGCCAAAACTGAAAATGGAATTGAAATACCTAGGTAGAAAAGCATGGCATAAATCAAATAGTGTGTATTTATGAAAAAAATGCAATTCTTTGTGTAATTGTAATTAATTACTTTACTAAGTAATTGTAATTAAGTATTTCGACATCTACAGTAATTGTAATTGAGAATATCAAGTAATTGTAATTAATTACACTGACCAAGTAATTGCCCCATGCCTGGTGATAGGCACATTTCTTTAAATATTTAACAACGCTTATACTGATTGTGGGATGGGGAATATCTTTAAATCGGGATTTAATTACAATTCTTTTATTTAACCGCCTTCGCAACATCTAAGGGGGTACATACAGCTAAATTCCTGAATCATATTTCCATTCTACGATGCCTATATTTCTCTGTCGGGTAAAGTATTACATTCGTGGCTCCATCTGTAAAAGTAGCAAAAAAAAAATCAAGAATTATCACCAAATAATGCAGAAGAAAGCAATTATCACCAATTAAATAACTAAGGTTAATTGAATGGTTGATTAGGTCAAATGTACGCCCTTGATGAAAATATCACGACTTAACCTAACCAATCGTCAAGGGCGTACAGTTGACCTAACCGGCCATTCAATTGACCAGGGGCAACTGACAAGTAGATAGATCACAGCACTGCATTATTATATGTTCACACTAGAATAATTATAAAAAATAACGATGAACTTCGATATAATTAAGATTGCAAGTTTCGCACACCATGTTGGAATCTAGACTGAGAAATTGCGCGGAAGAATAGTTTAAGCTCACTGACGGAACATCCAGTGCACACATCCATCATCAATAACGTTACACTCCAAACTGACGCATTTCCACCTCATTGCCACATTTTATAGGCATTCATGCGGCGGAATGGCGCAAAGTAGTTCTTATTAAAAACATTAATTAAAAATTTTTGGAGAAATTTAAAAAAAAATTAGAGATAGCAGGGTTTTTACTTATTCTTCGCTATATAAATACATGACTTTTATAACTAAAAAGTTGATTTTCGTGGAGCCGTGAAAGTAATACTTGACCCTCTGTCGAATTGCGTTATCATCTTCAATGGTCGGTTCATATATATACAGGGCGTCCCAAAAAAATGTATACACACTTTAACAGCTGATAGCTCAATTGATGTTTCTTTCTTTCCAAGTTAAACCCATTAGAATTAATAATGGCAGTCAGACTAAGCTTTGAACAAAGGAAATTCATTCTAAAATGCTACTGGAAGTGTGAAAACGCAGTTGAAGTGCAAAGACAGTTTAGGAGGGAGTTTCAAACAGATCCACCAACGCGACTTACCATCACTCGAATTAGAGATAAGTTTGAAGCCGATGGAACTGTTCAGAATGTCCACAAGAAGCGTTCCGGAAGACCACGGACATCGACAAGCCCCACAAAGCAAGAAAGAGTACTGGAAACGTATCACCAAAGTCCAAGAAAATCTGTGCGGCAAGCGAGTCGTGAGGTAGGAATTTCAGAATCGTCTGTCCAACGCATTTTGAAGCGCTGTCAATGGAAAAGTTACATTCCAAGATTAGTCCATGCTATTAATGAAGATGATGATCCGGACCGAAGAGTGGAGTATTGCGAGTGGTACTTGGCACGATGTGGATGTGGATTGGACGAAGGGGTTTCGTAGAATACCCTCCGCGTTCACCAGACCTCACACCACTAGACTTTTTTTTATGGGGATACTTAAAAGACAAAGTCTACGCTATAAAACCTGCAACAGTCGCTGAATTGAGAGCAGCCATTGAACGAGAATGCACACAAATACCAAACGAAATGTTTCGTGATGTTTGCGATTCCATTGCTTCGCGTTATCAGCAGTGCCTGAACCAGAACGGACGTCAGTTTGAAAACAGGCGTTGACAAAACAATTAAATAATGTCTGTAGATTCTATTACATTTTGAAAATGAAATGTATTTTAATAAACACTGCCTTTATAAGTATTTAAAGTGTGTATACATTTTTTTGGGACGCCCTGTATATATATATATATAATACACTGTGTGTGTATATTACTATATATATATATATTTTTTTTTTTAAACTTGAGTGCTACATATTTAAGTGTTTTCCAACGCTTAACACGTCACGTAGGGTGTTTTTAGGAATTGAGGTAGGTTGCATTTGTATAGAAATTTCATTGTAAACTTCAAAATTGTTTTCATTCTAAAATCTTAATGTTATGTTCGTCCTTAGGATTGTGGTACCTGAAACAGTCGTTTTCACAGATATATTTTAACTCTATTGTCATCAACGCTGACATTTATTTTTGCGTTTTGCTCCAACTAATGAATCTTGAATTTCCAGTGAATACGAGCCGGGATAGCTTTTTCTGGAAATTGAACTCCTAATTCCACAGTCACGTTTCTATTCAACAATCTCTGCTTCTTACGAGAAATTTTACCATCTTAATGAAGATTTGACTTCTCTTTTTAAAATTTTATCGGAAATTCCTATATCATGTTTGTGTTCTACTTTCTCACTTGTATATGGTACCTTAAACAGTTGTTAGATATATCTGATATTTACAACTTGTCATACACTCTAATATTTATTTTTGATTTTTACGACGTTCAGTACATCTGGAATTTCCTGTGAATGTGAGCACAGTTGCCTTTTGTTTTTGGAATTTTTACGCGAATATCTATTTGAAGTTCGTTCTACAATATCGATATTTCTCATTCGCATAGTTGTACCTTAAATAGTTGTTATATACTCTATATTGTTTTTGTAACAAAACTGTTGTCATAGACTTTAATAGACTTTAATATATATTTTTTTGTTCTTTTCTACTGTTTAATGTGTAAGGTCATTGCACGGAATGTGTATTATACATATTTTAGTGGGCTACGTCGTGGCCGATGTCGTAACACCGCTTCCCGGAGATCAGCGAAGTTAAGCGAAATTGGGTCTGGGTAGTAAGTAGTTGGATTGCCCAATGGATGGGATACCGTCCTCTGCGCCCAGATTATGTAGCGACCCATGGTTCGGATCCCACGTAAAGCTGTAGGTCCCCTCCGTCATATGACCTTAGATGTTGCGAAGGAGGTTAAACAACCCCAATTAAAAAAAATGTATTTTGGCGTTATCCACCTTTTAATGTATCTGGTATTTCCAGTGGTGGAGAACAGTTGCCTTTTGTGTTTGGAATTTCTTCGTGAATTCCTATATGAAGTTGGTTTTACAATCTCAATGTTTCTCATTCCGATTTTAACCTTAAACAGTTGCTATATTGTATATATTTTTGTAACTTTTGTCATTGACTTTCATATATATATATATATATATAATGTTCTTTTCCATGGTAAGTGCACTCATTGTGTTCGAATTGCCTTTTAGTTTTGGAATTCTTCGCAAATTCATATATGAAGTTCATTCTATAATCTTGATGATTTTGAAAATCGCACGACTGAGGGACAATTCGAAGTTGAAGGTCCCGTGCAAAAGTAAAGATGACACTACAGCTGTTAGTTGCTTTCGAACGCTCACCACGTAAATCCATACGATTTTACAAAGGGATACAAAGGAATACAAAAGACATCAAACAGCAACAGACCGGCTAGTCCCTACGAGGCTGTCTGTTTAAGAAGGAAGGTTAAAAATAGTAAGAAAATTTAAAGACAAGTGTAAGTTTTAAATCAAAGCAGAGAAAAGAGGTTGAGAGGTAGGAAAGAAATTTAAAGCTAAAGTGAAAATTTTGTGCTAGTACTGTACATTCCACATCTCTATCAGGCATTGATTGAAGGTGACCTAGACCACAGGCCTTAATTCTCCAAGTGGTTTATAAATAGCACATCAGAACCCAACTTTCGTTGACATGATTGTGTTGTCAGACGAGGTCTGCTTTGAGTTGAGTGGAACTATGAACCGACACGTGTGTGTGTGTGTGTGTGTGTGTAATGAATGACTGAGAACCTCCCTCTTCATATTAAAAGTATGTGTATCTCCCAGAGGTGGCAGCGTGGAATAGTCTCTCTGCTCGATGTCTTATCGGACCATTCTTCTTCACTGTCACAAGGATAAGTGATGCTGTACCTCAATTTTATGATCAGCAGCGTTGTGCCCGCCATTACGAATGTGTATTGCAATGAATAAATGTTTTCCAGCTCCCACTCACCCCTCCACACACATTTTTATTATGATGTACAGGTATTTTTGGATGAATCGTTTCAGAGTGGTGGATGGGATGACACAGACTAGATTTTTCTGCCTGTTGGGTGTGTTGAAGGACATGGTGCTTGCCACAAAACCCGCGACTATCCAAGAAAATTAACAGAGTGTTGGTTTACGTCGTCGTCGTCGGCCTAGGCAAGCTACGGCTTCGGACCGTAGCGCATCTATCCGGTATAGGTTAACCTGGATGAGGTAGCCATAAGCACTGCCGCTGGTTAAGTGCCAACCAGTGATTATCTCACTAGCCGTATTGAGTCCGTTAGGCGAAACTGCGACAGTACCAAAGGTGGAAAATATAACCCTTGGATTTCTATTATTTATTTGTAAAATGGACATGGTATTAGATTAAAATAATTATTTGAATATAAATAATTAACTGACAATTGTGATATATAATTAATTATGTTTACATACAATAAAATAATACAATATACATAAAATTAGTATTAATGTGGTTTACAATTGAATTATGATGGGTAACTAATTAAAATGAATTTATAGCTATTCCGAAATTCAAGACGGTAAAATTAACATTTATCTTGAAACTAAAATAAGAGTATTCACTACACACTCCCCCACCAGAGAGGAAGTTCAAAGAGTTCCGAACGACACAGATTTCCGCTGAACCTTTTTGGTAGCTACTTGTACCTCACTTAAGGTTGATTCCAAAAACGCAGGCTTAAGACGATCGATAGAAACCTTGTCGACCTTGGAACCGCGCTGGATGAGAAATGATTTGCGCGTACGTCGGAGAACTTCATAGGGCCCGTCATATGGACATTGGAGAGCCGTTTTGGGACAGGTACACGAACGAAAACGTGGGTACAAGATTGGAGGGCTGGGGAAACAAAGATGTTCTGTTGGCTAGTCAATCGAGGGGGAACAGGCTGAAGGGACTGCATGTGAGAGGAAAGTGTTTGAGCGAATTCCGTAGGATCACATGACTTATCCCCTGCAGTGAAGTAGCCACCTGGTAGCCGCAGTGTTGTTCCATAGACTAGTTCAGCCGCTGTAGTCTTCAGATCACTCTTAAATGCAGAGCGAATACCAAGCAACACGAGTGGAAGCTTATCCATCCAATGGGAGTCTTCGTGACACATAAGGGATGACTTCAGCTGGCGATGGAAGCGTTCGACGAGGCCGTTAGCTTGCGGATGATACGCACAGGTATGCGCATGTACTGTACCCAACAAGCTGGTAAACTTCTTCCAAAGCGAAGACTCAAATTGGCGACCTTGGTCAGTGATGACTTTGTCGGCAATCCAAATCTTGATACCCATCCATGAAGAAAGGCTCTTGCAACAGTGTCCGCTTGGATATCAGGAAGTGGGATGGCTTCAGGCCATCTGGAAAAGCGGTCGAGACAGGTGAGCAGATAACGTTGGCCTTGAATCACTGGAAGAGGGCCAACAATGTCTACATGAATTACCTCAAATCGCTGGGATGGGGGCGGAAATGCGTCAAAGGGGGACCTGGTGTGCCTTTGGACTTTGGCACGCTGGCAGGCAAGGCACGTTTTGGTCCAATGTTTGACATCCTTCCGCATCGAGGGCCAAACAAAGCGAGAGGTAACCAGGTGTTGCGAAGCACGGATACCAGGATGGGAGGGCTTATGAAGATCCATGAAGACTGCTTTTCTGTGACATGGAGGGACATAAGGGCGAATAGCAGCTGTTGATACGTCGCAATAGAGGGGCACAGACAATCCTGGCATACTCATTTTCTTGAGGGAAAGTGAGTGAGTGGAGTCTTCTCTGAGCAGGTCTTGTAGTTCCGTATCCTTATCTTGATCCTGTGCAATAGCATTCCACAGTGTAGAGCTGAGGGTAACAGAAGTAATCTCTATTCTTGAGAGTGCATCCGCTGGAGTGTTCAAGACACCTTTGATGTGGCGGATATCTGTGGTAAATTGCGAGATATAATCGAGTTGCCTGATGACTCTGGGAGAGTGGTTACAGCTGTTTTTATTGAAGACAGTGACCAAAGGTTTGTGGTCGGTAAAACACAAAACTCTCGGCCTTCAAGGAAATGTAGAAAATGCTTCACGTTTAAGTAAATAGCAAGAAGTTCACGTCCGAAAGCACTATAACGCGTTTGGGCTGGCTGCAGCTTTTTCGAGTAAAACGCGATGGGTGCTTGTTGACCGTTAATGGTTTGTTCCAACACCCCACCGATCGCAACATCTGATGCATCGACCGTCAGTGTTAGGGGGGCATCACTGATAGGAAATGACAGAGACAATGCACTATTGATAGCATTTTTGGCATTGTCGAACGCCTGTAAACTATCGCTACACCATACCAATTTCGTTACCTTGCGTTTGTGTGTGATCATAGCGTGTAGAGGAGCAAGAACACTGGCACAGTTTTTAATGAACTTGTGGTAATAATTTACCAAACCTAGAAACCGACGTAACTCACGCTGATTATTTGGCATAGGGTAATTTTTTATCACTTCACACTTGTCCTGAAGGGGGTAATTCCGTGCTGCGAAATCGTGTGACCAAGAAATTCCAAGGTTGGCTGTGCAAACACACACTTAGATGCATTAATAGTAACACCGTATTGTTCTAAGCGTTGAAAGAGGAGTGAAAGATGTTCCTTATGTTCCTCTTCCGTTGAGCTGGCCACAAGCAAATCATCGATGTAGGCATAAACAAAGTCTAAGCCTCTGGTGACCTCATCTATAAACCTCTGAAAGGTTTGCGCAGCATTCCGTAGCCCGAACGGCATCTTCAAAAATTCGAATAACCCAAATGGTGTACAAACTGCAGTCTTGGGAATATCCGAAGGCTCTACGGGAATGTGGTGGAAAGCCTTAACGAGATCTATTTTACTGAAGATAGATTTGCCGTGGAGAAGAGAAGTAAAGTCTTGGACATTTGGTACCGGATATCGGTCCGGGATGGTTGTTGAATTCAAAAACCGGTAATCCCCACATGGTCTCCAGTCTCCTGACTTCTTCTGGACCAGGTGTAGGGGAGAGGACCAACTGCTTTTGGAAGGTCTTATTATCCCAAGATCCAGCATAAGCTGGAATTCCGATTTGGCAGCTTTCAGTTTGTCCGGGCAAGACGTCTGGGTTTTGCAAACACAGGGGGACCTTTTGTTGTAATGTGATGGGTAATGGTGTGCTTAATGGTATCACCCATCTGCATCGGTTGAAGAATTCCTGGATATCGCTGGAAAAGGCACTGGTACATGGAATTAGGGGGAACGAGGGAAAGTGCAGAGTTCGAGGCGTCCGGAAGGGCAACCTGTTTGGCAAGAACAGAAAGCAGTGTGGCCTGGTCGCATAAGCGTCGCTTGTCAAGATCCACCAGGAGTTTGAAATGCTGGAGGAAGTCAGCGCCGATTATGGGATGCTGCACTTGAGCACAGATGAAAAATCCACTTGAAGGATCGGTGAAGGCCCAAGTTTAGTTCACGCGACTGAGTACCGTACGTGGGTATGCGTGAACCGTTAGCAGCGTATAGAGGCGGAGATTCCGAGTGCGTATGACCAGATTTTTGAGGGAATACACTGACTGACGCTCCGGTATCAACCAAGAAATTGACACCAGAGTTCCTGTCCTTTATGAATAACAGGTTGGCAGTGCGAGTACTAGACGCCATTAGGACTCGCTGCTGGGGTTTTCCGACGAAAAATTGCAAGGGGAGATGCACTTCCTAGCCTTCTTTCCAAATTTAGCGTGGTAGAAGCAGATCTTCCCGGAACTCGAACGATGCCTCTTCGTAAATCTTGACCGAGAATGGCTTCTTTGCCGTTGATTTTGTAGCAGAGAACAAACGTGGTTGAGTTGTTGACTTAACTCTTCCACTTTCAACTCCAGTTCCGATTGTGTGTTCACGTTGTTGACCGGAGCTGTGTCAATCTCCACTACTTTGTCGGCAGTTTCTGCTAGTTTATCAACTGGAGTAGCAGGATCCATAGTGGCCAAGACACGCTGAGCTGATGGAGGAAGTTTCTGCAAGAACAACTGTCTAAAGATGTCCTTATCGAAGGTTTGTGCGCGTTCGCCTAGAGCGCACTGCATAGCCCTCAGCATTTGAGTGGGCTTACGGTCTCCAAGTTCTTCTTTTGAGATTAACTGATGTAGTTTCTCACGCTCGGAGACAGTGGTGCGGCACAGGATGGCAGACTTCAGATCGTTGTATGGGTCCTCACTCGTGGAAGTAGACACGATGACGTCACGGACTTCAGAGATGATGCTCGCTGGTAGAGAGGACAAAACATGATCGTATTTCGTCCTGCTAGCGGTGATCCTTCCCAAGTTGAATTGTGATTCCACTTGGTGGAACCAAATAAATGGATCACCGGCCAGAAGACGGGGAGCTTTACGCTCAAGTGGGAGATGGCACCAGCGTCGTCAGGCATCTTCTCCTATGCTTGCTGACGTACAAGCAAGACGACAGGTTACCAACGAAGGAGTGGAGGTTGAGACGAGCGCAGGCACAGAGCGCACGGGCAGGGGTGAGGGGCAGAGGGCACGAGCGACATTACAGTCTGGTCCTAGTCGCTCGGGTGAAGGGGGTGATGGGCACGAACGACGTTACAGTCTGGTCCTAGTCGCTCGGGTGAAGGGGGTGATGGGCACGAACGACGTTACAGTCTAATCCTAGTCGTTCGGGTAAAAGGGGGGAATCCAACTCCGGAGTCACCAATTGTTGGTTTACGTCGTCGTCGTCGGCCTAGGCAAGCTACGGCTTGGGACCGTAGCGCATCTATCCGGTATAGGTTAACCTGGATGATGTAGCCATAAGCACTGCCGCTGGTTAAGTGCCAACCAGTGATTATCTCACTAGCCGTATTGAGTCCGTTAGGCGAAACTGCGACAGTACCAAAGGTGGAAAATATAACCCTTGGATTTCTATTATTTATTTGTAAAATGGACATGGTATTAGATTAAAATAATTATTTGAATATAAATAATTAACTGACAATTGTGATATATAATTAATTATGTTTACATACAATAAAATAATACAATATACATAAAATTAGTATTAATGTGGTTTACAATTGAATTATGATGGGTAACTAATTTAAAATGAATTTATAGCTATTCCGAAATTCAAGACGGTAAAATTAACATTTATCTTGAAACTAAAATAAGAGTATTCACTACAAGAGGATTACTGATGCGTGCAACAACATTCTCATGGAAATATGTGCCACTTCGTGTCGTTCTGTTATCAGATTTTGCAATGCCTGTGTTCACGCAATGCAGGTGGTAGACATTTTGAACACGTATAAGTGGCGCTCATAAGTATTTGTACAGAGAAATATTTCACTTATATTCGTCCTTATCTTTTGTACCATAGAAGATAGTTACGAAAAGTTTACCGTTCGTTTGGAAAAAGTTTAAGAAATAAAAAAATTGGTTCAACTCCATCGGGTTTCGACATCTCTGTAGAAATTTTAGCCATTCTTCTAAAGAAAATTGTTGCATTTCATTCATATTCGAAGGGTTTCTGCTGCAAACAGCTTTTTTCAAATAAAACCAAAAATTCTCGATTAAATTGAGATCTGGACGAAGGATGGACATCAATCTTAAGACAGTCTTGATGTTTGGTAAATATCACTTGCAGTCACTTGTGGATTCACAGCAGCCATTCTTTCAATTCATCTAGCTGTACGCTCTGAAATCTTGCGAGGTCATCCACACTTTGGTAGAGTCTTGATTGTTCCAAAGCCCTTGAATTTCTTTATAACTGCAGCAACAGTCGTAAATGGAATTCGAAGTTGTTGTTCTATCTACCAATAACTCTTTCCAGACTCGTGTGTAGCAATAACAGATGTCTTAAGATCTGTAGACAGCTCTTTACCACGACGACCCATTGCTTACTAATGCTTTGTAGTCATCCCTCTTCCATGAAGATTTACAGAGAAAATTGAGAATTCAGAATTGCCAACCGTCTCTAATCAATAAACAGCCAACTACTGATAAAAAAATTAATTCTTCAAGATTAAGGTTGACACACAAAATATTAAATATTTTTTTAAATATACGAAACTTTTGAATTTTAACTGTTTTTATTTGCCTCAAGTTCTCTTTGTTTTAAATTATATGTTGGAGTTAAACTAATATTTTTGTTAAATTTTTCAAAACTATCCTATGCATGGTACAAAAGATAAGGACGAATATAACAAATATTTCTCTGCATTTCCGTATGACCACTATAAGTGCGTCATATGGCGTCAACTGTATGCTATCGCACTGTGCGAGGTACCATCATCTTCAACCTTTCGAATACATCGATCTGGGACACCGCACAGATAAAGCATAAAAAAATTTATCGAAGTATTTATTTACAAAGTCTTTCGAATCCAATAATCAATCAATCAAAATTTAGACCGTAATTCTATAGAAAGAAACCCGATTGATTTTCCAGTCAGAATACGTTTTCCAATAAAATAAAAGTCGTTTTCAAATACATAATGAGTAAATAATCCAATTGGATTATCAATGTATGAACCATTTTTAATTTCACCGCAAGAACTCTAATTTTAAAACTCTTGTAGAATTATTTGACCGAAATTAATGAAGACCAAAGAATATTTTAATCTTGCATTCTTCTTCATTTTCAAGGTTATAATTTCACAAAATATTCACTGAAGCATGTGGAACGAACAGACAGACAAAGCAAAAACGAAGATAAATGCTACGAAAAGAAATCGCCCCAGATTTTATAGTGTTTATAAACAACAAATATACAACGATCATTTCATTTTATTGTTGTGTGTCTCCTTTCTCTCTCTCTCTCTCTCTCTCTGATTTTAAAATGGTTTCCCTCTGATTTTAAATTGGTTTCCCTCGAATTTTAAATTGTCTAATGTTGCTCCAATCTTTAAAAAAGGGAATAAACAACAGGCTGAAAAATGTAGGCCTATTAGTCTAACTTCTACTAATTGGAAAGTTTTTAGAAACAGTTATTAGAAATCGTATAGTCGAGCATCTTGAAAGCAATAATGTTATAAAACAAAGTTAACATGGGTTCCGTAGAAAAAAAACATGTGTAACAAATTATTGGAATTTTTTCATGAAATCATCGGTATTTATGATTGTAGCAGAGCGGTAGATATAGGATAATACAGTATATTTAGGTTTCCAAAAGGCGTTTGACAAAGTTTTGCATAAACGATTACTAGAAAAACTTGAAACTCACGGAATAAGAAGTCAAGTTCTTAATCGGAGTGATAATTTGTTAATTGGTAGAAAACAGGATGGTAATTAATGGGAAAGAGTCAGGGTGGGCTGATGTAACTAGCGGTGTTCCTCAAGGGTCTGTTTTGGGACTAGTCCTTTTCACAATATACGTTAACGATCTTTATGTGAATTTAGTAAAATTTCTAAATTTGCCGACGATACTAAAATTGCTGGTAAAGCAATTAGTGTGTTAGATAGAGAGAGAATTTACAGCGCTATCTTAATAATTTAGTAAAGTAGTCTAATAAACGGCAAATGAAATTTAACGAAGATAAATGCAGTCATGCATATAGGTTACCACAACAGTAAATTTAACCATACTATTGGAAATAGTTTGCTAAATGAAGCCTCTGAGGAAAAAGATATAGGTGTCATTGTTACTAAAGATTTAAAGTTCTCGAAACAATGTCCAGTCGCGAGCAGTAAAGCTGATAGAGTACAGTAGTAGCACTTTGCATTAGAGGGCGGGTAGTTTCACGAGTTAAAGAATGAAATTTCGCGCGGGCCGCAGGCAGGTTAGGGTGTGAGTGGGTTAAGTCCGCTGACCACATTGTCGGTCGGTATGAGGTTCCTCACCCCGGGAATCTTCGGGATAAAACCTCTGACGTCCCCTCATCCACCTTCGTGCTTTTTATCTAAGTCATTCCTATGCGAAGGACGCAATATAAATTACTGCATGATAAATCTTCGGTACGGTGGCTTTGGTAGGCTACGAAGAAATAATGCAACGACAAAATGATGACTTGTAAATAATGAATAAATAAATAAATAAATTCCTTAAAACAAAATGCATGGTGTAGATTACATGCCTTAGATTACATGTCTTAGATTACATGCCTTACGTGCCTTCCACTTTTCTTAAAAAACAAATATTTATATAGCAGAAATAGATCCAAAATAATTTGCATTCAACATAACTGAAATGAAAAATCCATATTGCAAGTGATATATATATACACACAGGATGTTCTAAAATTACCTAGTAAACTTTTATATGAACGCAATATCTTAACAAAAATTATGAGATATTTAACAATTTTATTTCAAATACAGCAACAATATATAATTGTTTATTTTAGATGTTCAAAGTGTCTATAATTGTAAGCATGGTATAAGTTTTCAGTTTCCTTTTTTTATTGCTATTTCTAAGTTTTCTACTTCCTTCTTGGGCTGGCCTGGAGTGGAACTTAAGCTCTTTGTTAGTCTCTCTCTCCTCTCTCTCTCTCTCTCTCTCTCTCTCTCTCTCTCTTTAATTCATTATCCCTCGAGAGAGAAGTATCATGTTACGTAATCAATCCTACTCCTCTACGAACGATGCAATATGAGGCACTCCTTAAATTCTGTTCATAGTTTTACCTTCCCCAGAAGAAAATTATAGCTGAATCGTCCTTGATATTCCTCCTATAATTTCCTTTTATATATTCATCAGCGATGCAAATTAAAAATGTTTCATCAGAGAGTAAAAAACTGGAAATACAATTATTTAAAATCGTCATTTTAGTAAATATAATAGAAAAATTATTAATTAGATTATATGACTTTGCTACCAGTATATTTTAGGCTGATAGTTTTTTAAAACTGGTCCGCAAATATTTTCAGTCATGCTCCTCTTATTAAATAAGGCTATCTAACTTAAAGATTGAACCTGGGATAGGTCTACTGTGTCTGTATATCAAGAGGCCTAGTTCTGAGGCTAGGCTCAGAGTCACAGGCTGGTTCTTAATAAATGCATGAAAGGCGCAAAAGACGTAGTCCGACATGGAAAAAATTAATAAATGCACAAATATAAAGACACTTTTCTCTTCTTTTCGAGATAGCCTATAAATACAAATGCTAAATAAACTGCATCACAATTTCAGAATATTTTTAACCCCGATGCGCATGCGTCTAGGCGCAAAGAATAGAAAACTAACTTATTATACAAATTAAACGTTTAATTTCGACGCCTTTATATATTTGAAACATTTAAGCACCGTTTTCATATATTTGAAATAAGAGTACCTAGTAAACATTTCAAAATAGTTATTATTCATATCAGAAACCTAAGTTCATTATGAGATGTCGAGTAGACATTTCATATGTCTAACCAAACGTTCAGTACCATTTAGAGAGATTTTATTTTTGTTTGAGGTTTCTAATAGTTATGTTAGCTAATAAAGATTAACTATATAGTTAATTAAATTGGGTTAGGTTAGATTGTATTACTGTAGGTTAAGTTTGGTTAGGTTAAAGCTATGTTAGGTTAGATCGCTTTATGTTTAGTTTGTCTTCGTTTCTAAAGGTCATAACACTTTCGTGGGAAACAAATTTTAAATATTTTAGGAATTGAAATTTAAAATTTGTAAAATAATTTCATATTAATTTCGTGCGACTCGAAGACTGAAATTTGATGATAATTTCAATATTAATGTGATCAATTTGAACACTTTTTTAATCTGTGAAGGACATTAAATTTTTCTTTTGATGAACGAAATGAATGAGAGGTACGATAAAACTCTTTGCAATTTATTGGGATCTGGCTGCGACAGTGATTTTTCATTATTACCTTACCCTTACCTTACAACCTTACAAAGGTTCCGCGCGATGATTCCTCATTTCGCGAAGGTCAAGCTTGTCGCCCCTCCTCTCGAGTTGGCCTGGTGAAGTAGTGAGTTGGTTTCTTGTGCTCTCCACCTCACATAGCCAAGTACGCCCGGTTCATCGGGGATTGTTCTGAATCAGGCGTCTAATTTTCTTTTGAAGATGTCAACTGCAACTCCCTTCGTGTTTCTTAGGTCTTTGGGCATCTGATTAAGCAGTTTTGGTCTTCTCACAACAAAATTTTTCTTTCAGAGTTAAGGATGTTCCCTGTCTCGCCTTTAATTTGGGAATACGACACGGTCTACCGTTTCTACTTTCCACCGTTGTTTGGGGAGTTACAGGGTTCAGAGTAAGATTAGGGACTATTTTCTCCATTATTTTCCAAGTGTAAATAATGGTGTGTGTGTGTGTGTGTGTGTGTCTCCTCCTTTCCAGTGAATATAGGTCTAGTTCGCGTAACCTTTCCCAGTAAGTTAGTTCTTTACACCCCTTGATCTTGGCTGTGAAGCTTCTCTGAATCCCTTCCAGCTGTCTAATGTCTTTTTTATATGGGGATGTTAGGACCGAGCAGTATTCCAATTTGGGTATGATCAGTGTTTTCAGTAGAGGAATCATTACATTCCTATCCCTTCGTTTAAAGTTTTATTGACTCTATCATACTCTTGTTCTTCCTTATATAACATACTGCACCCTTGTTTGGGGAAACTCCGCTAACAACGAATTAAATGGTATCTTTGTCATCCAAAAACGAGCAATAAGGTTATTATCTGATGCTGATTTTCTTGATCACTCTAGTGCATTATTTAAAGAGCTAAACCTACTAAAGCTCAACGATATAACCAAACTGGCACATTTTATTTTTATTGACAGGTGTAAGAACAAAATCATTAATTTGCAATGGGCAAATAGATATTTTGTAACTCATCAGGAAATCCACTCGTATCAGACCAGAAATAGATCAAAGCTCGTTATACCTCAATTTAGATTGTCTTCATCTCAAAAACTACCCATTTTCATTGGATTGAAACTGTGGAATGACTCGCATGCCGATATAAAAAATATTGTGAATGTAAATTTGTTTAAAACCAAGTTGAAATCCCGATTAATAATGGCATACTAACAAAAATCTAGGATTAATGTCCACTAATATTGTTTAATATTGTCCATTAATATTGTTTAATATTGTAATACATGTTTTAACTATTAATAATACTTATTTGCTATTTATTTATTTATTATTGTTAATTTATAACAACTAGCCGCTTATTTTTAATAAGAGCCCAGTAAAGCCTAAAGCTTAAGGGCCAAATTAAATAAAATAAATAGTCGAGCTTCACAATTATTCATGTCATTGTAAATTGAAAAAAAATTATTTATTTTATTATTATTAATAAAGGTTATTCTATTCTATTCTATTCTAATGTAATTATAGTAATAATAATAATGAAAATAAACGCACGATCAGTAAATGCAATTTAAATGAAAGAGTAACTAAAAATATGGTATAAACAGATAACAAAATAAATAAAATTTTGTATAAATTATGATGGTTTCTATAATCTTAATGGATGTTGGTAAATCGAAAAATAAGGAGGGAGATAAATTAAAGAAGCTCAAAGTTCAGAAAGGTGCCTTCCACGAGATGAAACTGTATTTAAATGTACGCATTCACTTTTCTTAAAAAACAAATATTTATATAGCAAAAATAGGTCCAAAATAATTTGCATTCAACATAACTGAAATGAAAAATCCATATTGCAAGTGATATAATGTTATAATGTTATAATGTTTCAGACCAACAAAGACCCTAGGATCCACTCATGGCTGGTCTACCTAACTGTATGTCCTCCGTGGTGGTGGAGGGGACCTACAATTTTACGTGGGTTCCGAACCACAAGAACATAAGAAACTTATTTAAAAACTGCGGGTAAATTGGCAACGACCAATTTTTACGAAACTAAATAATTATCAATTTAAAAATAATTAATTATCGGTTTAAAACTAAAGATAGAATCTCTCGGTCCAGAGGAGCAAGTCATAATAGACTACTATCCACAAATATGTTACATTCTATATCTATTTATAACGGACATGCAAATATATCAGATCCAAAGAATCCGGTCAATTTCATTACGGTATCCATCAAGTCACGGTCCATATCGATTGCGGACCAAGTCAAAATTTACAACCATATACATTATCAATTTAAAAATAATTAATTATCGATTTAAAACTAAAGATAGAATCTCTCGATCCAGAGGATCAAGTCATAATAAACTACTATCTACAAATATGTTACACTCTATATCTATTATATAACGGACATGCAAATATATCAGATCCAAAGAATCCAGTCAATTTCATTATGGTATCCATTAAGTCACGGTTCATATCGATTGCGGACCAAGTCAAATTTACAACCATATACATTACAAATATACACTTACGAGGAAAAGTGTAGGTGTGGCTGTAAGACTGTACAGTAATGTAGAAATGTGTGTGCACCCATTATGGGTCTCCCATTTAAAAGTGTTTGTGGGGCAAGTGAAGATCATGAGTTTTTCAATACCTCACAGTACTATGGGGGGCACCGCTCGGCAGAGGAATCTCTTTAAATGGGGTGTGTAAGGACATAGAGTATCCCCTAACCCAAGACGCTGCCTCCCTATATCCCACAACACTTGTGTTGAGCTGTGGGATCTATCCCCACAAAGCCTTAATTTTACTACCTTAAACTATACCCTTTCTATCAACATGCGCGTCCAATCGATTCTTAAACATGTTTATAGACGTGCTACTAATTACTTCTACCGGCAAACTATTCCAGCTATTTACTATTCTATGCGTAAAAAAGTTTTTCGCAACTGCTGTCTCGAACCTTCTACTTGTCAACTTACACCCGTTATTTCTAGTCCTATTATATTGAGATATTTCGAAAAAGCTATCTCTATCTACGTTATCAAACCCATTCATAATTTTGAAAACCTGGATTAGATCACCCCTTAACCTCCTAGTCTCGAGTGTAGTCAATTTTAACTCTTTAAGCCTATCCTCGTACGACTTTGACCTAAGAGACGGAATCAACTTAGTTGCTCGTCTTTGAACTCTTTCGATTTTGTTTATATCTTTGCGCATATGCGGATTCCAAAATTGGACCGCGTACTCCAAATGAGGTCTAACTAATGATTTATAAAGAGGAACTATAATATCGCGCGATTTGTACTCAAAATTTCGAGCTATAAAACCTAACACTTTGTTCGCCTTATTGACCGCCGCTGTACTTTGTTTCGCTACTTTTAAATCACCAGTGACTATAACTCCTAAATCTTTTTCCTGCTCTTCGCTTGTTAAATCTTTCCCTGACATACTATACGCAAAATTACCGTTACGCGAACCTATATGCATAATTTTGCACTTATCCACGTTAAATCTCATTTGCCATGTGACTGACCAATCAACGATTTTATTCAGATCTTCCTGAATTTTACCTCTATCTTCGTCATTAATCGCCCTACCACCCAGCTTCGTGTCATCCGCAAACTTTGAAACTGTACTGAGTAGGCCGACATCTAAATCGTTAATATATATAGAAAAAGCAAGGGGCCCAATACAGAACCCTGAGGAACGCCACTCGCTACATTAGCCCAACACGACTCCGCTCCATCAACGACCACCCTCTGTTTCCTACCTCGCAACCATTCTTCTAGCCAATTTATTACTACACCCCTGATTCCATGAGCTTTAGTTTTTTCAATCAGTCTTTTGTGCGGCACGGTGTCAAACGCTTTTTGAAAATCTAAATACACTACATCAACCGCCCGATGTCTATCGTAAACGTTAACCACGCTTTGGAAAAATTCTAAAAGATTAGTTAAGCAAGATTTGTTTCGCCTAAAACCGTGCTGCGTATTTCGGACCAGATTATGCACTTCTAAGTGTTCGACTATACGATCCCTAATTATTGATTCCAGTAGCTTACCTACAACAGACGTTAAACTGATAGGCCTATAATTTCCCGCCGCACCTTTATTGTCTTTCTTAAAGATAGGTGTTACGTTTGCTAACTTGAAATTATCTGGTACGCACCCCTCAGAAATAGACGCATTAAAAATCTTTGTTAGCGGCACAACAATGCTATCTTTTAATTCTTTTAGTTGTATGGGATATATGGAATCCGGACCCGGTGATTTACGCGTTTTCATATTATCAATATAGCGCATTACTTCCCCTTCACTAACGACAATATTATCCAAAATATTACCATTATCAAAAGGTATTATGTCTATGACCGTAGGGATATTCGTTACATCTTCTATAGTAAAAACTGACGTAAAAAATTCGTTTAGCAAGGTAGCCATTTCCTTGTTTTCAGAGACTAGATCTCCATTTCCATTTTTTAATGGACCTAAGACACTTTTTACTGGATTTCTATTATTGACGTATTGAAAGAATCGCTTGGGATTTTCTTTACCGTCACGAGCTATGGAGATTTCAAATTCGCGTTTTGACTTTTTTATTACACTTTTAGCTTCACGCCTTAGAGATATGTAGTTGTTTCGTAACAACAGATTATCTTTATCGCACTTGTATAGCCTATAAGCCCTCTCTCTACTCTTTATAATATCTCCTACTCTAGAAGTAAACCACAAGGGCTTGTTGTTTACTTTGGCACGCTTAATTTTGTACGGTACACATTCCTCATTTATAGTCCTAAATACCTTTACGAACGATTCCCACATTAGTTTTGCGTTGGAGTTCCCCATTACGTTTTCCCAATTGACGTGTGAAATTTATTTCGAAATTTACTAAAGTCTGCGTGCTGGAAGCTAGGAATTTTAGTCGAGTTAGTTGGTTTCGAGTGACTTACTGAGAGGACAAACTCTACCATATTGTGATCGCTATTGCTCAACGGTTCTATTACTTGAAGATCGGTAATTAGCCTATCATCCGTAGTTATTACTAAATCTAAAATACTGTCCAACCTCGTAGGTTCCCCAACCTTTTGAATAAGAAAGCTATCCTCGAGAAAATTAACTAAACGATTACCTTCCGCGTCTCCTTGCATTGTATCGTAATTCACGTTGGCGCAATTAAAGTCACCCATAACTAAAGCCTGCTCACTACCGATTATTCTCTTTAGTTCACGATATAACGCTTCGTCCGTAGCAGCTGTTTGATTTGGGGGCCATATATAACCGCAACAAGAAGTTTGAAATCGTTGAATTTAAGTTCTGCTATAGTCGAATCTATCGGTTCTGGAATTGAGTGCTTTACTTCTATAACGTTCGCAATATTATCTTTGATATACAACATAACACCGCCTCCTCGCCTAACTATTCTGTTTTTAACAAAAAGTCTATAACCTTTAATTTGATACTCCCCTACAAAGTCACGTGTTTCAGTGCTAAGCCACGATTCATTTATCGCAATTAAATCATAGTCTTTACAAGCAATTAAAGAAAAAAATTCGTTTATTTTATTTCGTAGGCTACGAGCATTTAAGGATAGAACCTTCAAATTGTTTGTAATTGCGACACCTTCGCGAGCGCGGGGGAAATTTGTGGAATTTACGCTGGGACCGTTCGGCTTACGGCAGCCTGAAAAGAAGAGACAGTATTATGAAATAGTCTTCCTAAACGCGCAGCTCCAACTTCATTAAGATGAAGTCCATCTTCGAGGAACAAGTCCCTCCTGCCGTAGAAACTGTTCCAAAAATTAGCAAAATGCACTCCTTCCTGTTGGCAAAGAGACTTTAGGTTATTGTTAATATAGGTCGCCTTGCTGTAGAAATCGCTTCGTTGGATAATTCGAGGAAGTATACCTGTTAAAACAATCTTATTAGTTTTCTCCTTTAATCGCTCTAATAAGTCCCTGTACCTAGCCAGCAGTTCTTCCGATCTAGAATTTAAAACGTTATTAGTACCGACATGAATAACATACGTTGTGTCCTCGGCGGTACTGTCTGTAAAATGGTCAACATTATTAGTTATATCCTCCACCCTTGCACCAGGATAGCAGTAACGGCGCCTACGACGAGGGTTTCTCCCACAGAATTCCTCGAGCTGCCTCGAACAATGGAATCACCAACAAGTCGTATTTCCGGTTCATCAGTATCTTCGAACCCTAAAACAGAAAACTTATTGCTTGTTATTACTGGTAGACAAGGCTTTGCTTTTCTCAATGGGGCTCCATTTCGCACTCGAACGAAGGGTTGGGAACTAGGGGAAGAGAGAGGGCTATTAGTACTATTTATATTATTAATAGAAACTGAGGCAGGAGGGGTCGTAACTGGAGTCTCAAGGGATTCTAATTTTGCCGTCAGGAGCATCACGCTTTCTTCAAGTCTCACCCTGGCCTGCCTCTCACGGTCTAATTCGTTCCTCAGCACTTCCATGCTTGAGCACCACCTGCAAACTAACTGATCATTATTATTAGCCATTGTAAACGCGTAAGCAGCAAATTTCCCTTCACAGCGACTGCAAGTACTTGACGGGGGTGCCATGCTTTTAATTAGTTAAACAACAAAAAACAAAAACAAAAAACAAAAAACGAGCGTTTAGAAATTAATAAATTACAACGTAGGTCCACCGCGTTCTTGAAATGCAGAAACAGGATCTTGTAACACAAATTTATTACTAAATTAATATAGAATTAAGCTACCGACGAAAGAAACGTTAAAGAAAAAGTATTAAATGGAACTTATCTGGTCGTTGTTTACTTTCTTAATCCTTTTTTTCCCACGGTAGGTGACCCTTTTGGAGGTCAGGTAGTGTGTGATGGAAATCTGAACCTTAAAAAACCACGTTTCTGATAGATTTGAAAACAACAAAAACAAACCAAGGGAATTTCAACCTTATGACTGCACGTTTTACGATTGATTTGAAAACCAAACAAGGCAAGCCACGTTCTGTAGCCTTGGTTTGATCCAATAATATATTACTGAATAACGTCAATAAATGAAATATATTCGTTAATGAATGATTAGTAGCACGAAGTAATTTAGTTAAGAATGTACGGAACACTTTTTTTTTTTTAAAACACTTCAACGAAAACCACTTATTCACTTGATAGCACTCGACAAAACACGTCTGTTCAGAAGGAGAGACTGATCACGAATCTATACAGGGTGTCCTAAAATTACCGGGTAAACTTTTGTGTTCTAAAATTACCTAGTAAACTTTTATATGAACGCAATATCTTAACAAAAATTATGAGATATTTAACAATTTTATTTCAAATACAGCAAAAATAATTGTTTATTTTAGATGTTCAGTGTTTTCCTTCAACTTGAACACATTGTTCACAATGTCCGACTACTGATCGACAGACGTATAAAAGTTTACAAGATAATTTTAGGACACCCTGTTTATATATACATAACTTATATTATATATATATATATATATATATATATATACTTTGTCATTTATTTAGAAGATAAAAATGTTATTTATAATTTTTATTTTTATTTTTAGTTATGTTGAATTGAAATTATTTTGGATATATTCTTGCTTTCTTTTTATTAACTGAAAAGATTTTTTTAAAGGAAAATACATAAATGGTTTCAAAATAAAATAGTTTTCAAAAGGAAAATGTACTCATTTGCGCGCTACTTTGGATTACTGTTTGCTCTATTTCCATTGGATTTGTGAAAAGAATTTTACCTATAATGCCCCTCGTGTCATATATGATACACTTCATTTAACCGGTGCATACTGACCATGTACGCGAAGACATGGTATCAACGCCTATTGTATCAAATGTGATACACTTCTGTGTTGACACCTGCTGAATAATCTAAGAACTAGATGTAAAAAAGCTTCTGACCGCCATTTTGAGTCGTACTATTGGCGCGTTTGGAGTTGCGGTGAGTAGCCTTATTGTAATATAAAAAATACTATTTTTCATACCTAAATAGGTTTTCCTGTTAAGTTATGTTTAGCAGGTACATTACAGCGTTAATAAATCTCCATATACTAGTTTCAACAGTTTAGTGTTGTGTAGGAAGCTCGCAAAAAGCGCTGTATCACATACGATACTATCGGCCACAAAACGTAAAATTTTTGGTAGAAAAAAAAATTTTTTGCCCATACAAATTTGTTCTAAATATGAATTTACAGAAAGGGTACCTCGATTTTTTTAAAATCTAGATTAGGTATTAGATAAACACAATGAAAACTGAAATAAAAACCAAATACTGTTTTGTTTATAATTATCGTTGGATACGCGACAAACGAATGTGTTCCAATGATTCTCCAAATTATGTAACGAATGATACTATTAATGGCTAGTGTATCATATATTATATAGTAAAAAACGAGATCAACGTAATTTGACGGGAAATTGACAACATATAGACTATACCAGGCTTGTCCAACGTACGACCCGCCAAAGATTTGTACCAGGCCCGGCTGGTGGATACTGAAAATTCATTATCTAATGTCATATTTTATTTCAATAAAATTTAATTTTAAAATAAAATTTTATCTAAAATTTGCACACTGGCCCTCGGTGTGGGTTATTAATTGAAATATATTTTTCATGTGGCTACTTATATGCATGGACATTAGAATTACAGGGTTAAAGGACAGAACAAGAACTAAAATTGAATCTTTCTCGAAATTGTGTAAATATTTTGGTACTTACGTATTATTGGGACTACCAAACTGTTTATTATGTATTTTTGCTCTCGTCATTTTCGTTTAAACAAACGAAATATCACAACTTAACCTAACCAATCATGAAAGGCGTACAATTGAAATAACCAATATTAACCGGTTAGGTTAATTGAATGCCCGGTTAGGTTAATTGAATGGCGCAGTTAGGTAAACTGAATACCCGGTTAGGTCAACTGTACGCACTTGATGATTGGTTAGGTTAAGTTGTGATATTTTCGTTAATTTAAACGAAAATGACAAGAGCAAAAATACATAATAAACGGTTTGGTAGTCCCGATAATACGTAAGTACCAATATTTTATTCATATTTTATTCTCTATACGAAGCTTTCGAAGCGTAGGTTACGTTAGGTTGGATTATATCTAGTTAGGTTAAACTTGGTTAAATGTAATGATAGGGTTGGGAGGGAACCTACAGTACAGTTTCACGTGGGATCCGATTTAGGCTTCGTTAAGTTGGCTTAGGTTAAATTCGAGTATATTGTTCTTCGTTTCACCTCTGCGCAGGTCTAAAGTTTCATACAGTTTCATCGAAAAATTTCGCTTTCGAGAAACATTTCTCAACGTCTCAAAAATTTGATCCGTTCGTGTAAAGTTTCGTCTTTGAATGAATCTATCTGCGCTGAAACGTTCTTTGAACAAAATTACTTTTTTAATTCAAATATACTTAAAATTTCAAAAGCCATATCAAATTCAAAATATCAAGATTTCTCTTTATATTATTATTTAAACTAAAGAAGATTCGCTCAAAACGCATACCTTCAATTATTCCTTCATCCAACCACATTTATTTTGTTGCATTACATTCATTACACAATGGGATACCTCAAAGAAATATACTGTATAAAACATTCTTTAGAAGTCATTCATAAAAAATGTCTGCGAACTCTCTCTCAAATACAGCCATCCCCCAGTTAACGACCTACTCGTTTATCGACCAACCGCAGATACGACCGCTACCGATCGTACAGTACAGTACAGTACATATTTTTATACGTATGTCTGTAAGAGCTTCGCAAAATAAAAAAAAATTTACTAAAGATTGTGTTTCCATTAGACCTCTTTGTTTCTGGCAAAATGTTATTTTATATAAAAATGAACACAGATTCATAAACAAATGAAAAAGGTATAAAAACGGGGGTGAAGGTTGGATTTTTAAGCCGTAACTGCAGATACGACGCGACCGATCGTACCGAAGGTTGGATTTTTAAGCCGTAAAACAAGGCTTTCGTTTACCGACCATTTCGTTTACCGACCTGGTCGTCGGAACGGAACCCGGTCGTTAAACGGGGGATGGCTGTAATGACAACGGACAAAGTCCCACTTCCCCAAAGTTTAAAAAGCTAAATATTTTAAAAATAAATGACTTATACAAAATCAATGTTGCTGTCAATATGTTTAAAGTTATCAGTAAAAATCAACATGCATCACCCATTGAGAGAGCAATCACTCCTATTAAATACATCATCATTATAACACTAGACTGCCCACTGACAAAAAAATATATTCCCATAACTTTATTAAAAGGACATTAAACAAAACAAAACAACATATGAGCCCTCAAGGGATTTTTGGAGACGTTTTTCAGGAAAAAAGTAGCGTCTTATGAGGCGTAAAATATAGTATATAAATGGAAACTGCGGGAAAGGAGCCGATGTATGGAATACTATTTCCATAAATATCAGGCAGGTTTCATCACTAAATGTATTTCGCAAATCACTAAAGAAATACTGTACTTCATTAACTCCTTGTGAAATAGAAGTTCTCTACTGCCCTTTTTATCATAGTAATTAAGTTCCCATTTTATAATTAAGTATCTAAAATATACAAATTTCATTAAGCACTTTTAATTTCATAATTTATCCTTTTTTTTTTATTTAATTTTATTAAGCATCATTTATTTTCTACTAAGTATACAATTGGTCATTTTATTTAAAATTATGTAAAATTTTGTGTAAATTATGTAAAATTTTGTGTATATTATTATTATTAATATTACTACTTTTACCTGCCATTTTCACCTCTGTTATATAATAAATAAAAGTGAATTCCATTAATTCTTCTTGCAAAGCTTCCATGCTTCCAACCGCATATTCAGATTAGAATACTGTACTGTGAATTATACCATTACCATATCAAATTTTTAAATTGTATAGAAAAATATTGAAAGAGATGTAAAAAACTGTAATTTGTATTGTTCTTTGAACAAAGAAAAGGTTTTGTTTTGTTTAAAATCAAAGTGTATGCAGTCAGTTAGCCTCGTTTTATTTTATATACTCTATATATATACTGTTTGTGTACAAGTTCTTCGCTACCTTACAGAACTGCGACAGTCTTTCGGATACGTCCATTACGACATTAGCAGTGTCGCTGTGGTTTCAGACTTATTTTTCTAATGAAATTCATTGGCTGCCATAAAATAGGAGATATAATGTTGTTTAGGCTAAGTTAGGTTTGGTTAGGTTAAGTTAATTAGGTTATTTAGATTTGATTAAATGTCGCCCTTTTATTAGGCAGCCAAGTGTGTGTGTGTGTGTGTGTGTGTGTGTGTGGTGTGTGTGTTTAAAATGCGTCATTTGTCTGCGAATTCCATTCAGTAGTTTCGTATGCAAAAATTCGGACAAACCCTTTATTAGAATTGTCACAGTTTACTATTCTGAATGCAAACTTTTCCAATAACTCTCCTAAAGTCTGTATTTTAATTGAAAACAAAGCTTAGAATTCGTATATGAATTGAACTTCCAATAATATTCCATTTATACCTGGAATAGTATGAAATAAAACTCAAAAATTTATTTTTTGGGGGGGTTCTTCCAGATTATAAAGTCAACTTTAAACACTGAGTGCCAGATTTTAAGTGTCAATTTTTCGAATGGCCACATCTACACCAAAAGATTATTTGCTTCATTGACTGCCCTTCCATCTTCAGACTTGAAGGTACCTTCGGATTAGGTTCACGGTATAATATAGTTAGTGTCTCTCTCCTGAGGGAGGCGTGGGTAAAGCCCCGTGTATGATCTCGTCAATGGTGTGTTGCATTAACGCCTCATTGACGTAGCACACAAGCGCAGGAACAACTGCGCTTTCTACCCATGGCATCATCTGCGAATAAAAGGAAGTATTAAATATAACACACACACACACACACACACACACACACGTGCGAAGTCAATAATTAAAATTATTTTATATATATATTTATTTTAGGTCCTTTGAAGTGTGATATATATATATAGATATATATTACGCCCAAACATTGAAATCACTCAGTGAGCGAAAAAAACAGCCACAACGCGTTGTGGATGCACCTAAGTGACCACACACCGATGTTAGATATTTTTTCGCTTCATGGCCGTTCTCAAATAACCACAACTGATTTATGAAGCGAAATAATTAATTTCATTAATTTTAAATATATGACCAGTGGCGGACTGACAGCAACCTGGGCCCTCGGGTATAATGAGGTCCTGGGCCCCTTGAAATCCGATTTTTTTCATATATATATATATATATATAGTTTTGATCACTATGTTACGTACAGTAGTTTCCTGCTCATCGTTTTTGGTGTTAAATAATCTCCAACTCAAAAGAAAAATATTTACTTGAAATCTTAACTTACCTTCATTAGCACAGTTCATATTAAGAAAAAAAAAGCTCACATTCTTTAATAATATTTACTCGGTTGACAGCTGCTACATACTACTTTACATTCGTTGCATACTTTAAATAGGATTAATCTGATGTCTTACAGTGTACGGTATTGCGGTACGTCGATTGGAAATAACTTCACGATGTGGTAAAATCCGTACTTATAAATTCTGTGATAAGGAAAAGAATAAAAAAAGTGAATGTGAGGGAAATAAATTGACGTACAATCAATCGGTCGTGTCGTGAAAGTCTATATTCGTATTGGTAAAAAAAACAGTCTCAGGACGTTCTGAACCAACTGTAGAACAACTTGGAACGAGTGGAAAACTGTATTACGAGTAAGGTGATGTCATACGTGGAGTGAAAACCTGGTGTTTAGGGGATCTCGAGTGAAGTTGTCCATCGCACGAGTAGGAGTGACGTGAAAGAAAACTTACCGCATCGAAAAATAGTTTTCCTAACTGCGAAAGAGCTTTATTAATCTGTTCTCCGAAGTCTCCACCACCGAGGATATTGTCGAAATGGGCAACCAATTGTTCGAATACAATGCTCAAGTTCAAGTAAGAGATCTGAAGGAGAGAAATTAGATCAGTAGAATGAAAGAGTGGATCATATACATCAGAAGCTTTAGCTTCATAACGATCACAACATTTTTGTTTACGTTCTCGTAAAACTGTCATCCATTTGTTGTATATAAAACACAACAAAAAAGTTCATTTTCATCTTTGATCAAACGACATACTATAAAGAAACGACTGTTTTGATTCGATGCTTTGACACAACGCTCGATGTAACAGCTTTACTCAACTGTTAATACCAGTGTCTATACGAAATAAACCTTACTTTACCTGCAAATAGTCGTCTTCAGTAATATAAATGCCTCCACTTCCGTTTATTTTCGTGTTGTAAACTTGCATGTCGAAAGGTCCTTCTCCAAATATTGGAAACATGAAGTCGTACATCCCATTACACCAGTAATTTCCATTAACCTAAAAAGCGGAATAAAGAAAAGAATCGGAAAATATTTTAAATAAAGTTATCACTGTCATTTACAGAATGCGCTCGTGAGTGTCGACTGTAAAATATGTAAGTAAACGTTTTCTTCATTCTTAATTCAGACTTTACATATAGAATTATGCTGCCTCGAGGCCAGCTGGAAAGTGGAAAGGCCTCGTGACTTTCGTGAAGCCTTAGGGAATCCTGATTTGTTTTGTTCCGTAATTTTCAACGCCCTGTAGCGTTGGGGTGGAGATTCTTCAGGTGGGCGCGCGCTCGGGATGGATATTCTTCAGGTGAGGATCATGACCTGACAGGTGACCGTATGTGGCGGCATACTTTGATAAATATTATTCAGACAGGTGACTAATCAGGCGGCAGTCTTTGATAAATACTATTCAGTTTGATGACCAACGGATTAGTGACGGGTCACTGTGACGTTAGGTACGTAAATATTATATATGTCACGGTATATAAATATTATTCAGTCAGTCAGCAGTAGACCAATTGACTTAATGTAGCAAACCTAGTGTGGGAAAGCAATCGATCAGTTGAACTGAGCTCATATAATGTGTTTGTGTTATTTATGTGTACAAACCATTGTACTTTATCTATTTCTATAACAAAAAATAGGCCACACTAGAGAAGAATACCACCTGGTATATTGATAACTAGCTACTAGCGTCGATAATTTTGTTTTTCGCCCGTCGTAAATTGTAACATATAAACTTCTAAATAATATGATTTGAAATGAATATATAATATCGGATGCAAATAATAATTTTGCTAATAGCGGCATTATAACTGAGATGTAAATTGTTATATTGTTTGCAAATAATTTTTTTGGTCCTTTTCATTTACTTTAATAATATAAAGTATTATACATACAACTTTAAAAATGTATGATAATGGATAATATCAACAAGTGCAAATGAGGGGTCGCGCGTCTTAAGGTACCTGAGCGCCACCACAAGCGAAAACGTGTTTTTGATGGATATCACTATTTTCACTCTTCCTCTATTGCGTGGTTTGGGTTGTAATGACCTTACGACACTAGAAGTATGGTTGAAAAATGAAAACCTTATGAAGTTACCACTACTCTACTGCTACTACTACTATTGCTGAACTTTGGAGGCGATTTCTAGCGAATTTAAAATTTTGGCGTTTAGGTACCTTAAGACGCGGGACCCCTCAAATATACTCTTGAATCAAATTACATATATAACATGTTGAAATATCAGGTGCAAATATATTCTTAATATTATCATTATTAGGATCTTTTCCGTTTGACTGCCGCCATTGAAACATAATTAAACTTTTTGTATTTTAACTGAAATGTCTTGATGATACAAAATAAATTACTTTATAAAAAAGCTTTTCTTAATTTCCCCTTCAAATTTTGTTTCTTACAAACAATTTTAATTACTTTCAAGATCCATGCTTAATTTTTAAGTTTTAATCGTGTACTCAGAAAAATAAGGGGATCACCTGAAGATCAGGGCCTCCAGCCTTCTTTAGTTAGCTTTATAAGGCTAACTAACAAAAATATCACGACCTAACCTAACCAATCGTCAAGGTCGTACAGTTGACCTAACGATTGGTTAGGTTAGGTCGTGATATTTTCGTTAGTTAGCCTTATAAGGCTAAGTAAAGAAGGCTGGGGGCACTCACCTCTTATGTTTAAATGGCGGCAGTCAAACGGAAAAGATCCCATTATTATATTATTATCGGATATATAATTATATGGTAATGGCATGATATAAACTTCATACCTATAGGCCTACCATACATCAGAAAAATCTTTCACATACAGTACAAGCTACAATTATTGAATTACATTAATGATCTTTGGTAGACTTTCAGACCACAATTTCTTATTGTCAACATACATAAAAATGCACAACTTAAAAAAAATAAGGCATCTCCAAATGTAGCTCTGTTGGCAATGCTCAATAGAGTCGCTAATAATATGAACAACAAATTTTTACTTTTATTCTGTCTCGGCAACAAACAAAACTGGTTTATATGAAGTCGACGCTGCTGATTCCGAAAATGTCATTCATTTTGGCGTATCACGCATAATTTCCATGAAATCTTTAAAAATATTATACAATTATTGTATATAATATGTATATGTATAATATTGTATATTGGGTATAATTAATTAAATATTATACAAAATATTAAAAAATATTAACATCACACATACTCTAAGAGTAGCAATACACACGACGTAATAAGACAAACATCACATGTGGTCAGAGTTGCGAGATAATAAAATAAATGAACAGCTTTTACTACAAAAATTGAATATTTTTCCAAAACAAAAAAAATGGAAGTTTCTCAAAAACTATAGCTATGTGATAGGAAAATGATAAGACCATTTTTGTAATCAGCGTTAAAAACTATAATAATGATATAAAACTTTTTCCTAGACAAAATCATTGTTGAACAGTGTAAGTGTAGCCATTCAGAAATTTTACGATCAACACTCAGTGAGTTAGAACAATCTTGAAATATTTTGCTAGATCATCTTCATAATTTTCCATTTTATCATAAATACTTGAAATATTGCGGATATATTAAAGTGAGAAATAAGAACTCCATGAAATGAGAAATAGAAAGTTATTGGGCTAATGTATGGTGCCCAGGAAATCTTGTTCTAGCAACTATATCTGACTGTGTGACCCGGCAAATGTAAACACACAGCTTGTTGTGGTGTGGCTGCGTATGATAGATGCACGTGCTTAATGCTTAGTAATTCCCTTTTATTAAGTAAGTGAAGTGAGCTATGTCTTTGTTTATTAATTTTTAGTAGAATCTTGTTTTTCCTTATGGATTTCAAAAAAAGAAGAGATACAGGCTAGTGTGAGGCTATGGTAGTTGCCTTTGGAAGAGCTTTAGGCCTAGGCTAGGCTAGAGTGTTGAGCCTTCCCAAAGCATGGAAGAGCTTATTCGTAAAAGATTTCGAAGTGAGTATCTGCACCCAGAGGTGCAAATACCGCATTCGTTATTTGCATCTGAATATCACACCTCTGAGTGCAAATACCTTCAGCATAACAATCTTAAAGCCTCGTGAGGCCTCCCCTAAGAAGGCCTCGGCCTCGAGGCTTTTGAAAAATATGTCCTCGGCCTCGAGGCCTGAGGCCAGGCTTCGTCCCCATGCCTGATACAGGGTGTCTCAGAAGTCGCGCACCATAGACTTTATTCAGACTTACGAGGTTTACGAGTCGAAATGGTTTATAAGCAAAGCTGGGCACAAACCGTTAATCCGTTAATCGTTAATTAACGAAGTTAACTTCTTCGTTAACGATTTAACTTTTAAGTTAACTTTGAAAATCATTATCGGACTAATTAACTTCCGTTAACTCAAGTCCGTTAACCCAAAAAATTCATAAATAAACGTTTAAAAGTTTCTATTATTTTCAGTGCTGAGCAGGTGCGCAATTAATCCGCCACTGTTAATAGTGATGAACGAATTTCCATTTCCGCAGTGCAAAATCAGGCGATATATTTGTTTCCGTCGCCACAATTTGTGTCTTACCAAATATGGTAGTTATTTATGGCATTGGTTTGAGCAAAACATGGTCGACTGTAAAATCAGGCGGAAAGATTTGCCATTTGAGTTGAATGTTTCAACTTCTTTCAAGAAATATCACGAGCATTTTAAGGCACTTTCAATAATATATATGTAACAATTACAACAAATAACTACATTCGTTTCATTTGCAGTCTGTCTCTTGTGCAACATGTTTGTGCTAGTGAATATTTAAAAATAATCGTTGTCAAGTAAGTCATGTATATTTATAATATGTCTGTGAGTACCTTATTATTAGTCTCCTTGATACATTTCAAGAACCATAAAACTGATCAGGTAAGATTTCAATTCTCATGTCACTTTGATGACATAAATTAAGTCAATTGATGTCTTACAATGGGAGCGTTTTCACCTTAACCCTTTATGTCCTGGCGGTACTTCTAGGTACCACATCTTTAAAATCTCCATAATTATTTTTCTACCCGGTTTTTCCAGGGTGAGGAAAAGCATGGAGGGTACAGTCGAGGAGGCCATGAAGCAGCAGTCCAACGAAGTGGGCAGCAACAGTGGAGGCAGCAACAACGAGGAGGAGGAGGAGGATGACTTCTTCAGTGCTGTCATCCAGACAAAAGAGAGCAGCAGAAGCCACAGGTCACTCAAGGGCAAGGCCCAGAACTTGGTCAAGACCTGGCTGGAGACCAACTCCAAGGACTTGCTGACAGATGCTGCCTTCTTGGGTGAGCAAGTGTTGGTGGACTTGTTCATCAAGTTCAACACAGCCATCCCCTCCAGTGCTGCAGTAGAGCGTTTGTTCTCTATGGGCAAGGACATCCTGAGGGCCAAGAGATCATCCCTGTCTGATGAAAACTTTGATATGCTAATTTTCATGAAGGGCAACATGCATCTCATGGACAAAATGGAGAACGAGAAGAAGAGGGAAAATTAAATTATATATATATTGTGTTTTTCATTTTTTTTATAATAAAAGTTAACGTTAACGGTTTATCGGTAACTTCCGTTACATGTTTAACGGATTAACAGTTAACGAAGTTAACCTTTTGGTTAACGGATTAGCGGTTAACGAAGTTAACTTTTTGGTTAACGGTGCCCACCACTGTTTATAAGTGATGTTTAATTACAATGTATGTTCGATAATGTTCGAATAATAAAATTAATATCTTTTTGATTAATTGTACGTTCTATCTTAAAATAATTAAATTGAATGAAGCTACAGTAGCCAATGATGCTTTTTGATAAATTGTACATACTATTAATTTTATTATTCGAACATATATTGTAATTAAACATCACTTATAAACCATTTCGACTCGTAAACTTCTTAAGTCTGAATAAAGCCTATGGTGCGCGACTTCTGAGACACCCTGTATATATAATGAAATGCGTAACTTAGCTTTGTAATTTCTTTTTGCAAACTTTTGTTAAAATATTTTTATTCCATGCTTGAATTTGTTTGAATTGTGTGCGTCAGAAATTACGAATCGTTTTGTAGAAGAAAATGAAATTCTTGTGTTTATTCACTCATTCGGGAAAATACAAAACTAAACGAGAACTATAACAAGAAAAGGAAAGAATATGTATACAGTAAATACTATAAAAACAAAGTATTGGAGAAGGTCTTTATTGATAAAGAGTGAACAGTCGAGTTCTTGGTAAAATGAATATTAAAACCAAAACACGAACGGACAATAGTGGCTGTTGAAGATCAAACACTTCGTACAGACTCGTTTTAATTGTATGGAATAGACAAATGAATCCGAAATGAGGTAGTGGTGTAACAACGGCAGCGATGGTTAATCAGTCATATTCTGTCAGATTGTAAAGTGTTACTGACGAGGGAAACCTACATAGATAAGCACAATGCAATCTGCAGGTTTTTACACTATCGATTGTGTCATAAATATGGCATAAGAACAGACGAGGTAAACCACTGGAGACACGAAACCCAGGTGATAGAGGAAAATGAAGCGGTGCTAATCCTGCGCGAATTTGAGATTCCAAATGATATAAGCGTGCCGCGTTGTCGTCCTGATGTAGTGGTGAAGGAGAAGAGAGGCAGCAAATGTTTTATTATAGAAGGTGGAATGCCTGAAGAGAGCGAAGAGAGAGAGATCTAAAATACCAAAGATTAAAGTATAAAATGCTAAGAATGTGGGATGTAGACCCGGAGATTGTGCCAGTTGTGGGTGCAACGGGAGCAGCTAAAACGACAAGTGGATATCTAGGTCAGCTAGACGTTCAAATAACAACTGGAGAAATAGTGAAGGAAATTTTAAGGCACAGTTATCTCCATACTAAGATTGGTATTGGGTTGTAACTAGGTAACGCAAAATAAAATCTATTTAGGCTCAGGATCTAACTCCAAACGATCGAATACAAATTACTTCTACAAAGAGTGAAAGTTAAAAAAAACTTTACATTCACGATGTGATTAAATTTTAGATCAACATACACAGACACGCATTGCGCTTTCCTCCCTCTTGTGTAATACCTTTATTTTATTCTACGCTCGTAAAGTAGTTTGACTGGTACATCTACCAAACTTTATTAAATCTGAATGGGCATTTTAACCACAAAACACCCCCGTGTTGGGTGTCAGCCCAACAGCGGTATATTGTCACAGCTAGTGTCAAGACCCCTCCGCTGGTACTGTCGCATCGGGCACTAAAGCGAGAAAGCATTATATAAACATATAGTAAACATTATAGTACAGTAGTATTATAGTAAACATTTTCGCTTCTACGTCGTCTTCCGATATTTTTAACACCGATTACGAAATAGTTCTCTCTCTCTCTCTCTCTCTCTCTCTCTCTCTCTCTCTCTCTCTCTCTCTCTCTCTCTCATATGTTTGTCCGTTCAAGAGTGTCAATGATCGACCGTTATTGTCCTTTTGCTTCCGTGACTGTCCATTAAAGTCTCTTGTATACCTACGTCAATCTCTTGGAGGAAGAGCAAGATGTAGATCCGAAGGCTGTTGAACTCGACATGAACATATGTGGGCACGTAGTACGATATTCCTTGAAGGACGATGCTCGAGGCGTTTGCATCCAACTTCAGATGTTTCCAACTGTGTCCCATCAAGAAAGAGTGAAGAAAATAATTTTTAATGGCATTAATTCAGTCTCAAAAAGCTATTCTATTAATGAAATGTATACCCGCAAGAGTGACTAAGTGACAAATCAAATCGCTCGGACGTTAATTTGAAGGAGCTGGGTACAAGTCTCGGCTGGGACTTCATATTTCAGATATTAAGGTGCTTTTCTAGGTCTTCACTGGCCGGGTAGGGGGCTCGGATCCGAAAAGCTGTAGGTCTGTAGGTTCCCTCCGTCATGTGACCTGAGATATTAAGGAGGTAGGCAGTTAAACAAATTCAGATATTATTTTCTAAAATACATTTAAGTTTAAAAAGTTTTATGACATTTTATGAACTTATATATATATATATACAGGGTGTCCCATAAGTCCGGCATCATAGGAAAAATAATAAAAAAAGGCAAAACAAAAGCTTTTATTTACAGAACGTGCTCAATATGTCCACCATTGTTTTCAATACACAAATTCAGACGTGATACCCAGTCAGCAAGCACACGGTGAATGATGTCAGGAGTAATGGTGTTATATGCCCCAATAATGCGCTGCCGCAAATGTTCAACACTCCTAATTTTCTCTGCGTATACCAGCGCTTTCAAGTGGCCCCAGAGATAAAAATCTAGTGGCGTGAGATCCGGGCTCCTAGCTGGCCATTCCAAAGGCCCTCGACGTCCTATCCAATGACCAGGGAATTGTTGGTACAGGTATTCCCTTACTTGGGTGCTGTAATGTGCAGGAGCGCCGTCTTGCTGGAACCATGTTGGGAAATTTCCTTCTTCGTTCAAGACACTGGGAAATGCTTCTTCCTTGAGCATACGTAGGTAGGTGCCTCCAATGACATGTTCATCGAAAAAGAGGGGGCCTATGATGCGATCCTTCCAAATGCCACACCATACCATCACCCGAGATGCACCTTGTTCCTTTGAAGAGGTATGCCAGTGAGGGTTGTTTTGAGACCAGTAGCGGGTGTTCTGTCGATTTACCTCACCATTTCCATAAAAAACAGCCTCGTCACTGAACAGAATGGTGAACGGGAAATTGGCATCCCGAGCATATTGTTTCGTAGCCCATTCACAAAATTCCATCCGGCGGTCGGGATCATCATCTTCGCTTAATTTCTGTAGGATCTGAAGTTTATATGGATGCCATTTGTGAGCCTGAAGAATGCGATGGATGCTACTTTTCGACACTCCTCTCTCGGCGGACAATCGCCGAAGAGACTTATTGGGACTTCTGTTAAAATGAGCCAGGATAGCAGTCGCTGTATCATCGTCAGTGGACCTCCTTGAAGGTCCACTGCGTGGTTTATCTTCTATGGATCCTGTTTCCTTAAACTTTGCAACGAGTCTGCTAACACAACTCTGTGTTATTGGTTCGCGGTCTGGATGCAGTCTGTTAAATTCAGCAACGGCCTCTTTTTGACTCCGATTTCCTATGAGTAGAATTATCTGGATTCGTTCTTCCTTGCTCACAGACATTATGGCCTGTAGAAAGAGAAAAATATGAATTATGGTTTGTAGAAATAGAAAAATATGAATTATGGTTTGTAGAAATAGAAAAATATGAATTTCTCCTATGATGCCGGACTTATGGGACACCCTGTATATATATACTTTATGCAGAAAGGAGGAGACCAAGGGCGATCACCCGCAAAAATGCCCAAGAAAGAGCCAAACTCAAGGTCTTCGAGGCTCACGATGCCTTTATATATATATATATATGCACTAGAATCACAAAATAACACGTGACCTTATTAATAAGCAAACAACCACAAGGAAAAGGAAACACAAAGTCCGAGCGCTTTCGTGATATATTCCTTGATAATGTGAATATATCACGAAAGCGCTCGGACTTTGTGTTTCCTTTTCCTTGTGGTTGTTTGCTTATATATATATATATATATATATATATATATATATATATATAATTTTAAAATAGTGTGTGTGTGTGTGTGTAACAAAAGCCCGTTACCAGAAGAGATTGTTTTTTTATTTGTTATGAAGACAATAAATGTTTAAATTGTATGCCATTGTGTGGTATACTGGCTTTCAACCGTCCAATTTCTATTCGGCTAAACGCACTGCAAGTTTGCAACATAATAATGATTGTCGTTGCCATATAATTAATTGCAATTAAGCGTTCGAGAGAGTTATTTCTTACTGAAAATTGTAGATTTCAATGAGGCTGATGTTAAATGGGTCCAAGACTGGAATTCCGAGCACAGGAACGCCCTCTCTCATCGCTACGGAGAAGTTTTCTAGGACCAAAGTAATGTAATTGTCCACACTCTCATCTCTCGGCTGAGGGGAATCTTCGCCGCTTTTCTCTGAAGACAAAATTTGTAAAAATTTATATCTGTTCAATTTTGAATCAACATTTTTTTCTTTTTTTAATAAGATTAACTCTGTATGGACAACTGCTATATGAACTATTAAGATTTCAAACAAACGCATTCATAGCATAACCCCACTAAACATTCCAGCCATAGAGGGTGAGTTCGCATATATATATATATATATATATATATATATATATATATATATATATATATATATATATATATCAGAAACGACTGTAAATATTTAAATAACTATCAATATATTTATTTATTTACAAGTATATGCAGTTCTCCTTCAAGAGATTAGCGAAAGCAAACTGACGAAAGGGGAAAAGTGGCTGTGCTCATCCAGGAAACCCTTTCCAATAGGTTAAAGTATATTCACTCGCGCTCCATCTTATAATTTATTTACCTACAGACTATACACAGAGACATACTTAGCATTTTGCCGCCCCTGGCCGTAGGCAGGGATTAAAGTGCCTTATAGTTGTGCCATTTGATATTTCTAGTTTGTTATTAGAGGCTGGTGTTCTTTTTTATTTTAAAACTTATTTGCGAATCCATTTAATTTGTTTGTGCTTATAACTTATTTATTTTCTATTTTTGTTTTCTTTGCTCTATTTACGTTGAAATACGACAAAATTTGCCGCCCCTCAAAATCTGCAAATTTTAATAGAATTTTCTAATAGCGAACTAGCGATATCAAATGGCACAACTATAAGGTACTTTAATCCCTGCCGAAGATGGGCAAAATGCTAGTACGCCTTTCTATCTTTCTATGTATATACAGTACGTACGGATAAGCCGTTCTGAGAACTCTGAAAAAAATTGGGGATGTTGAAAATTACACGATCATCATCTCCAATCACTAACGTTATTGTCTAACTTCGTCAACGTCCTTGAAATCGTACGTGTTTACAAATTTTGTAAGATTTGTATGTTTTTACAGAATAAAAAGCGGCGCTGCCAAACAGATATTAGTTAAAATATGAGTATGGTCACAGGTGCCAGTTTGTATTTTTATTACTTTTTAATTAGTTTTTCATTGACGTTTGTTGGGTTGTGACCAAATATACATTTGGTAATGCGAATAATAATTCTAAATATTAAAGTAGCGAATGCGAAAAATCGATATTGTTCTTACATCAATAATTATATTAATATTTTATTCAAAATTAAAAACGTCTTCGCTCGTACAAAATCATATTAAGTCCTCAATATGCTACACATTTGATAACCTAAAAACTATGAAAGGCTTCTATAGGATTTTATAGTCAAACCGATTTTTATTTATACAATTTTTAAGCTTGTCATATTTTGAGAAGTTTCTGCAATAAATAAAAGAATGTCTCCAATTTACGTCACGTTTACTTTGTCCCCAGATATGTACAGTGCTTACAATAAGTCTCGCGCCTCTGTCTCGTCCCAAGCTAGTCTGTTAGGTATAAAATGGGCGGTCCTTATGGCAGCGGAGGTGTGTTCGGATTGGTGCACATAATTGCTTTAACCCCATCAATGACGTCCACATTATCATTGTGTCGATCACTCCATCTATTTATATATAGAGACATACTGTATATAGATATATATAGAGTATGCAGGAGATAACGCTCTCTCTCTCTCTCTCTCTCTCTCTCTCTCTCTCTCTCTCTCTCACCAACTTGCTCGAGTTTTTCCACGTCATGTTGAGTGAGTACGATAAGAGTAGGGCGATTGATATACTTATCTCGACTTTCAGAAAGCCTTTGATAAGGTACCTCACCGCCGGCTAATGGCGAAAGTGCGCGCGCTGGGTATCGGTGGGGAAATAGGTAGGTGGATTGAAAACTGGCTGAGGAATAGGCGGCAGAGGGTGGTAATTAAAGGGGCTAGTTTGGGTTGGGCCTCGGTCACTAGTGGGGTTCCTCAGGGTTCCGTTTTGGGGCCACTCTTGTTTACCATTTACATAAATGATATCGACGGTGGCATCGTCAGTCGGATCGCCAAATTCGCTGATGACACCAAGCTTGGGGCCAATGTTGGGACGCCCGAAGCGATCGAGGAACTGCGTGCGGACCTAGGTAGGATAGGAGAGTGGTCCGAAAAATGGCAAATGCCGTTTAACTTGGGTAAATGCAAAGTGATGCACATTGGCTACGCCAATCCCAAGTCGGACTACTCGATGTTGGGCAGTAATATCGAGGTGACTGATTTAGAAAAGGACTTGGGTGTGCTAATTAGCAGCGACCTTAAGTTTACGAAACAGTGTGTAGAGGTGGAAAAGAAAGCCCAGAAACTATTGGGTTATATCAGGAGGCAATTTCAGTTTCGGAACAAGGAGATTGTGCTCTCACTGTACAATTCCCTTGTTCGGCCGTACCTGGAGTATGCTGTGCAGTTCTGGTCGCCCACCCTCAGGAAAGATATTGAGAGGCTGGAGCGAGTGCAGGCGAGGGCCACAAAGTTAATCCCTTCGTTAGGCATATGGGCTACAATCGACGGTTACGCGCCCTGAACTTGTTTTCGCTTGAAACTCGGAGGCTGCGCGGTCAACTGATCGAGGTTTTCAAGCTCTTACGAGGGTTCAACGATGTCGATTTTAGAAGTATGTTTAGTTTAAATGATAACCCAACTCGCAACAATGGTTGGAAGTTGGATTTGAAACGGTTTAGGACTAGTGTGTGTGGGAATTACGTTACGTATAAGATCTGTGACACATGGAACAGGTTACCTTCGGAAGTTGTGAACAGTTCCTCTGTGGATCAGTTCAAGAAAAGGTTAGACGAAATCTTGCACACTATTTGAGTGTGTAAAGACATTTAGGACCTCAGTCTGCGGAAATTTATTTTCCTATAAAACAGTTAATATCTGGAACCAACTTCCCTCAGAGGTTGTTTCCAGTCAAAGTGTAAATCTGTTTAAAAATAGGCTAGACAAAGTACTGAACACACTCATAGTTTAAGATTAAAACCTCAGAAAACTCTGCAGGAGTTCGCTTGCTCGGTGTCTCTGTGAGCAAGCTAAATATAGAGCTATTTATATATTCTCCACTTTCCTGTAAAATTTCCTTGGCTACTTTTCCAGGGTCAAGGTATTTTCTTCAACCTTTTTCCGTACCTGCCTCTGGCAGGGAGGGAGCGGAGGGTGGGGAGAGAGCCTTCTACTTTTCTATCCAGTTTTCTACTACTGCTAGGATAGTTGTAAGACAAAATTTTCCCTGGCACCCGTTGCCATTGGTACCTCCTCGGTATGGGCCGCAAGGCCTTTTGAGGTACTTCTTTTCCTTGTAACTCCTTGTAACTCTCTCCATCTCTCTCTCTCTCTCTCTCTCTCTCTCTCTCTCTCTCTCTCTTTTCCCCTACTCTTACTATTAGGACACTACTGCTACCTCATGCGTGGGAAGAGAGGCTTTGGAACCTCTATAAACACCACCATTTCACTTCAGTTGTAGGTAAATAATTAGAGGGGATAATAGCGGGTAGGATTGTTGACCATTTGGATTCCTACAAGCTACTTGGGGACTCCAACATGGGTTTAGACGGCATAGGTCATGTTTCACTAACTTGCTCGAGTTTTTCCACGTCAGGTTGAGTGAGTATGATAAGAGTAGGGCAATTGATGAGAAAGCCTTTGATAAGGTATCTCACCACCGGCTAATGGCCAAAGTGCGCGCGCTGGGTATGGTGGAGAAGTAGGTAGGTTGATTGAAAACCGGCTGAAGAATGCCACAAAGTTAATCCCTTCCGTTAGGCATATGGGCTACAATCGACACTTACGTGGCGCGGGTTCAAAGATGTCGATTTTAGAAGCATGTTTAGTTTAAATGATAACCCAACTCGTAACAATGGTTGGAAGTTGGATTTGAAGCGGTTTAGGACTAGTTTAGGACACTATTTAAGTGTGTAGAAAATTTTCATCTTGTTTTCATTGGTACCTCCTCGGTATGGGCCGCAAGGCCTTTTGAGGTACTTCTTTTCCTTGTAACTCCTTGTAACTCTCTCTCTCTCTCTCTCTCTCTCTCTCTCTCTCTCTCTCTCTCTCTCTCTCCATCCTCTCTTATCATTTACATAAATGATATCGACGGTGGCATCGTCAGTCGGATCGCCAAATTCGCTGATGACACCAAGCTTGGGGCCAATGTTGGGACGCCCGAAGCGATCGAGGAACTGCGTGCGGACCTAGGTAGGATAGGAGAGTGGTCCGAAAAATGGAAAAATGCCATTTAACTTGGGTAAATGCAAAGTGATGCACATTGGCTACGCCAATCCCAAGTCGGACTACTCGATGTTAGGGAGTCATATCGAGGTGACTGATTTAGAAAAGGACTTGGATGTGCTAATTAGCAGCGACCTTAAGTTTACGAAACAGTGCGTAGAGGTGGAAAAGAAAGCCCAGAAACTATTGGGTTATATCAGGAGGCAATTTCAGTTTCGGAACAAGGATATTGTACTCTCTCTGTACAATTCCTGGTTCGGCCGCACTGGAGTATGCTGCGCAGTTCTGGTCGCCCACCCTCAGGAAAGATATTGAGAGGCTGGAGCGAGTGCAGGCGAGGGCCACAAAGTTAATTCCTTCCGTTAGGCATATGGGCTACAATCGACGGTTATGCGCCCTGAACTTGTTTTCGCTTGAAACTCGGAGGCTGCGCGGTCAACTGATCGAGGTTTTCAAGCTCTTACGCGGGTTCAACGATGTCGATTTTAGAAGTATGTTTAGTTTAAATGATAACCCAACTCGCAACAATGGTTGGAAGTTGGATTTGAAACGGTTTAGGACTAGTGTGTGTGGGAATTACTTTACGTATAAGATCTGTGACACGGAACAGGTTACCTTCAGAAGTTGTGAACAGTTCCTCTGTGGATCAGTTCAAGAAAAGGTTAGACCAAATCTTGCACACTATTTGAGTGTGTAAAAAATTTTCCCTGGCACCCGTTGCCATTGGTACCTCCTCGGTATGGGCCGCAAGGCCTTTTGAGGTGCTTCTTTTCCTTGTAACTCCTCGTAACTCTCTCTCTCCATCCTCTCTCTCTCTCCCTCCCTCCTCTCTCTCTCTCTCTCTCTCTCTCTCTCTCTCTCTCTCTCTCCCCCATCCTCTCTCTTTCCATCCTCTCTCTCTCTCTCCATCCTCTCTCTCTCTCAGAAAGCCTTTGATAAGGTATCTCACCGCCGGCTAATGGCGAAAGTGCGCGCGCTGGGTATCGGTGGGGAAGTAGGTAGGTGGATTGAAAACTGGCTGAAGAATAGGCGGCAGAGGGTTGTAATTAAAGGGGTTAGTTCGGGTTGGGCCTCGGTCACTAGTGGGTTTCCTCAGGGTTCCGTTTTGGGGCCACTGTTGTTTATCATTTACATAAATGATATCGACGGTGGCATCGTCAGTCGGATCGCCAAATTCGCTGATGACACCAAGCTTGGGGCCAATGTTGGGACGCCCGAAGCGATCGAGGAACTGCGTGCGGACCTAGGTAGGATAGGAGAGTGGTCCGAAAAATGGCAAGTGCCGTTTAACTTGGGTAAATGCAAAGTATGTTGGGGAGTAATATCGAGGCGACTGATTTGGAAAGGACTTGGGTGTGTTAATTAGCAGCGACCTTAAATTTACCAAACAGTGCGTAGAGGTTGAAAAGAAAGCCCAGAAGCTGTTAGGTTATATCAGGAGGCAATTTCAGTTTCGGAACAAGGAGATTGTGCTCTCTCTGTACAATTCCCTGGTTCGGCCGCAACCTGGAATATGCTGTGCAGTTTTGGTCGCCCACCCTCAGGAAAGATATTGAGAGGCTGGAGCGAGTGCAGGCGAGGGCCACAAAGTTAATCCCTTCCGTTAGGCATATGGGCTACAATCGACGGTTACGCGCCCTGAACTTGTTTTCGCTGGAAACTCGGAGGCTGCGCGGTCAACTGATCGAGGTTTTCAAGTTCTTACGCGGGTTCAACGATGTCGATTTTAGAAGCATGTTTAGTTTAAATGATAACCCAACTCGCAACAATGGTTGGAAGTTGGATTTGAAGCGGCTTAGGACTAGTGTGTGTGGGAATTACTTTACGTATAAGATCTGTGACACGTGGAACAGGTTATCTTCAGAAGTTGTGAACAGTTCCTCTGTGGATCAGTTCAAGAAAAGGTTAGACCAAATCTTACACACTATTTGAGGGTGTAGAAAATTTTCCCTGGCACCCGTTGTCATTGGTACCTCATCGGTATGGGCCGCAAGGCCTTTTGAGGTACTTCTTTTCCTTGTAACTCCTTGTAACTCTCTCTCTCTCTCTCATCACACCGCATGGCAATGTATCCATATAACGTTAATAATAACCGAAACTCGAGAAAATATACTCTCTGCCTTCCGCTCTACTTCAAATCCTTTTCTCTTAGTAACCTCTTAATACAAACTAATCTATCATATTTTGCGACTTTTTAACTCTGGTAGGATTCAATTCCATTCCTATAGTGTAAGATACTTAAATTCATGTGTGTATTATGGCATATGATGTGCGTAATAAATAATCATTTTTAAATAGTTGAAGCGTTCAAGGTCATCTGTAATAATCTATAGGCTACCCCTCAAGCCCACTCTCAACACTTAGATTCCCCTAAGACACAGTCGTCTTCAAGTAACATGAATGCGTAGAGATCTAAGGTGTTAGATTCCATATTAATATAATTTATGTGCTAGGTTTAAGAACGCTGGCATTGAAGGATGGAAGGAAGGGACAGTAAAAGCGATAATAGGTTTAATGAAGGAAGTGGAATGAGGATGGAGGTAAGCGTTGCTATGTCGAAGGAAACGAGGTTGGGTGGGAAATTACGAAGGGAGGAGGAAAGGGAGCCAGAGATTATTTATTAATCTAATTCTGCCACCACGTTCTCCTGATATGAATCCGATTGAAAACCTTTGGGCAATAATGAAACGAATGGGAGCAACGCAATGAAAGAACATTTGAAGCACTTTTAGCTCACACGAGGAATAGTTGGGAGAGCTTACGTCGAACACCAAACATTCCCTACAATCTGGCCTCTTCTATCCCGCAACGATTGCAAGAAATTATTGATGCCGGAGGAAGCTATACGAAATACTGATGTTAAAGCCATGACGTAAATGTGTATCGAATATATATTTATGTTAATATAGAATTTTATTATATTTTTATGTTTGACATCTATAAAAGTATATATCGTGACCATGAAAGAACTTTACTTATCCTTAGTTAGAATCTTTTCTTGCAATGTCTATGCTCGTGGAGATGATAATATATGCAGTGTTGAAACAAACTATGAGAAGGTAATAGTTTCAGGAAAAAAATAAAAACTGGCAACATCGAGGCCATCACATGTTTATGGGAATTGTCATATGATATGCTACCAATAAACTCTTATATACTACTATATACAGTATACTATATTATGTAATAATTACGATGAACAAATCAAATGCAAATTTCTCTGATTCACGGCCCACCAGTCTTGCTTTAGACTAATGACTTTGATAAGATGGAATAGGTTACCACTTAAAACAATGGATAAACTATCTATTAGTGAGACGACCGTGACTTCCTCGAAATGCAAGCGCGTGAGAGGTTCACTGAGGAATTTGATCATTAGATTCTTCACGTAGGATATGTATCACAAACAACAATATTGACAACAATTCCCAACAATTACTTAATATCCATCACTGCATTTGAGCAAATAATTTAGACCTGCGTCAAAATAATTAGGTATCATGCCATGATTTGGGATATTTTCCGAATTAGTCGTTCTCTATAGTCTACAGTATATATTGAGACGGTATAATGTAATGCCCAGCTAATATTATGATGACTAGGATTGCTCCATAACCATCCCAAGATCCCGAAACTTGGTCATTCTGCTTCCTAATCATTTGTATTTTAAACACTAAAATGTAGCAGAAGTGACGTAATAATGGACGTCATTGATGGGGTTAGAGTAATTATGTGCACCAATCCGAACACACCTCCGCTGCCATAAGGGCCGCCCATTTTATACCTAACAGACTAGCTTGGGACGAGACAGAGGCGCGAGACTTATTGTAAGCACTGTACATCTACTGAGTATATATGTATGTATGTATCATCCTACCTTTCAAAAGATATTTTGAAAAATGAAAATCGCTTTACATTTTGGTTCTATTAAGTAGAACATTTTATCTCAAATGTGATCTTATTGAAACTAGTATGACAAAGAATACCAAAGTAAAGACGAGCAATTTATGAAGTTTTAACCGCTTTATAAAAGATGAGAGGCTCAGAGATAGCATTGATTGTTTTTAATTCATTCAATAGATTGTTCTAGTAAATGCTAAAAATTAACCAGTAATAATGATAATAAGCAACAAAATTGCCAAGTTGCATCAGGCAGACTCGCTTATAGTTTATGGTGGGTTTCGAGTAAATCATGGGGATGGCGGTGATTTTAGAAACTCATCAGACAAATTCAGTTAGTTTATGGCGAGCCAACTCTAAAATTTCAATAAGTAGAACAGCAGCAAAGTGATGATAATAGTAAGAAATATAATATTTATAGCCACAATGGCGGGAATAAAGATATATGAAATGCTTTTATCGTATAATTAATCTTATAATTAATATTGTAAATTATAATATTTGGTACTTACGTATTATCGGGACTACCAAACTGTTTATTATGTATTTTTGCTCTCGTCATTTTCGTTTAAACTAACGAAAATATCACAACTTAACCTAACCAATCATCAAGGGCGTACAGTTGACCTAACCGGGCATTCAGTTGACCTAACCGGGCATTCAATTGACCTAACCGGGCATTCAGTTGACCTAACCGGGCATTCAATTAACCGAACAGGTTAATATTGGTTATTTCACCTAAAAATGTTCTTTTCGTGTTAGGCACTCTGTCACATTTCGGGCAAGTTAAGGATGAGAGAATAACGCCGTAATTGCTAAAAACATCCAGCGCTTTGTCTTCATCTAGTATTATCGGGACTACCTACGAAAAACACATTTTCCGTTTTAAGCCATTTTATTCATTGTGGATAATATAATATAATATAATATAATATATAATATAATATAATATATAATAGTATGATATAATATAATATGATTGTACGCCCTTGATGATTGGTTAGGTTAAGTTGTGATATTTTCGTTAGTTTAAACGAAAATGACGAGAGCAAAAATACATAATAAACAGTTTGGTATTCCCGATAATACATAAGTACCTAATATTTTGGAGCTATTGAAGAATAGGGACCCCAGCCTTCTTTAGTTAGGCTTATAAGGCTAACTAACGAAAATATCACGACCTAACCTAACCAATCGTTAGGTTAACTGTACGCCCTTGACGATTGGTTAGGTTAGGTCATGATATTTTCGTTAGTTAGCCTTATAAAGCTAACTAAAGAAGGCTGGGGGCCCTATTCTTCAATAGCTCCAATATTTTTAACAGTAAAGAATAAATTACATTAAAAAAAGTTAAACTACTTAAAAAAAAGGAAATTACATCTTTTTCAAACAACAGAATCTGTTATTATATACTGTATATATACAGGGTGGCGCAAAAGTCGAGCATCATAGGAATTTTCAGTGTTTATTATATATTATTATTTTTTTCTTTTAGGTAGGGGATAGCTGCGAAATTAACAATAGACGGGAGGGTGAGCTTGGTTTTAATGTATGGAATACCAGGTAGAACAAATCGATCAATCATACAGAATTTAAATTCTCTACCGATTCATCGATTTGTTGCACCTGGTATTCCATACATTTAAAACCAAGCTCACCCTCTCATCTATTGTCAATTTCGTAGCTATCCCCTATCTAAAAAAAAAATAATAATATATAATAAACACTGAAAATTCCTATGATGCTCGACTTTTGCGCCACCCTGTGTATACACACACACACACACACACACACACACACACACACACACAGGGTTGTCCCATAAGTCGGGTCTCATAGGAAAATATATTTTAAATTAAATTTACAAAAGTAATAAATTAGAACTAAAACAAATGTTCAAATTGATGTCTTGTTTTGGGACCTTTTTGTTGCAGGTAAAATAACACGCAATGGCTAATATGGAAGTGAGTTACACTCCTGAGGAAATGGCCTTCGCCTTATATATATTATGGACGAGTGACCCAGACAAAAGAAAAAGAAACGTTCTTTTAATCCTCAGTCTTTGATTGAAATTCACGTTAAGCTGTAAGTCCCTTCTCAGCAGTCAACTGCAACGAGATTAAAAAGTAAAATTCCAAATAACAACAGTTAGACAACAGTTTAGACAAAAATGTCTAAAAAGCAAAATATGGGGGAAGTTAAAATGGAACAGTACCATTCAAATACTCCCACATTTGGCCCTACTTTTTACCCCAGATGATTTAATAATCTCACCTGGTAGAGCAAAGTTTAGGAGAAGACCCAGTAGAAATATCTGGTACAAGAACTTCATGGTCTAGTAACTCTAGTTCTTGGTAATTAGAAACTTGTCCACAAAACTACACTTCGTGACGGAACGCAATCTAAATTAGTCTCAATAAACATGCGATTTATACGTATATCATTTTTTCTCACTTTATCCATGTGAAATGTCACAGCTGATGATAAAGCTTTGTCATTTATTTCACACACACACACACACACACACACACACACACACAGGCAGAATTTTTTTGCGTTGCACTCTCTAACAAATAACGTCCTAATAAGAACAACGATTTACCTCACGCCAATTTATTAATTTGTCAGCTGATGAGCCAAAATACACACACACATACTGTACATGTATGCATCACCGCATAAGCGAGGTACCAAGGGTTTAAAATCCATATATCTAAAAAACTAATTAACCTAACCTAACCTAATCTTAACACCATCGAACCGAAAAAGGCGTGATAAATGTCTCGGACGCAATTGAGGGCTCTGTCAAGTGGTTAAATAGCGAGGTACTAGTCAACCTAGCCTATTCTAACCTAACCTAAAATAGGACCTATAACTTAGCGGACCCTAATTTAATTATGAACAACACCCCTTATTCCCGACTAAAAATGTTTATAAATTTTGTATATAAAGTTTTTAATCTTCCGAGGTATCACAAATGTCATTACCTCGCAAAATTTACCTCTGTATCATATATCTGAATTATCACACATTTGTTTACCTCTCTCTTCTCTCTCTCTCTCTTTTCTCTCTCTCTCTCTTTTCTCTCTCTCTCTCTCTCTCTCTCTATATATATATATATATGTTAAACACAGACCGTGCATGGAACAAGGAACTCTTCTGGGAAAATTAAATCCACTATAGTCCGAATAAGTAATGGTAAATGACAAATACCATAGTTTTTTTTCCTTTTTCATGATTTTAGCCCGACGTGGGCAACGGGTCTCTCGCAAAGAGATCCCATAAATATAGCTTCCCTCACCAGCTATCTGCAAAGCAGACAGGATCCAGCTTTGGGACGTGGATCTAGGGTTTAAAGCAAGCCTAGATCCCTACACTCAGAACCTCTATATAAGTAAAAGACTCGTTGCATTCACGTCGTGTTGAATAAATCAAAGAAAAAGGGGGTAACTATTGTATTTTTAGCCAAAAAAACCAAAACTTAAACCTCAACCGGGACATTGAGCGTCCACTTTTCAAGGCACGAAACACGTCCGTTTAGTATACACAAACTCAGAATGGTTCCCTGAGAACATTATATGTTAAACACAGACCGTGCATGGAACAAGGAACTCTTCTGGGAAAATTAAATCCACTATAGTCCGAATAAGTAAGCTATATTTATGGGATCTCTTTGCGAGAGACCCGTTGCCCACGTCGGGCTAAAATCATGAAAAAGGAAAAAAACTATGGTATTTGTCATTTACCATTACTTATTCGGACTATAGTGGATTTAATTTTCCCAGAAGAGTTCCTTGTTCCATGCACGGTCTGTGTTTAACATATAATGTTCTCAGGGAACCATTCTGAGTTTGTGTATATATATATATATATATATATATATATGAATAAAACCACGAAGGAAAGGAAACACAGAGTGGTGCTCAAGCGCTTTCGTGAAATTACCTCGTCAGTAATACTCCACAACCTGACAGAATATGACTGATTAACCATTTCTGCCGTTGTTACACAACCTTCTCATTTCGGACTCATTTGTCTCTTCTACACACTTAAAACGAATCTGGACGAAGTGTTTGATCTTCGACAGCCACTATTGTCCGTTCGTGTTCTGGTCTTAAAATTTGTTTCACCAAAAACTCGACTGTTCACTCTTCATCAATGAAGACTTTTTCCACTACTTTGTTTTTATAGCATTTATTGTATACTTATTCTTACCATCTGCTGACATTTTCTTTACTTTTCTTGCTATAATTCTCGTTTAATTTCTTTGTTTTCTCGAATGAATAAATAAAGACGAGAATTTCATTTTCTTCTAAAAAAGGAATCCTAAATCCTGATGCAGACAATTCAAACAAATTCAAACTCAGAAGTTTACAAAAAGAAATTACAAAACTAAGTTACGAATTTAATTTTGTATATATATTTTTTTTTACTTTTATCCAAGAGGTCTTTTCTCAAACTACAGCAAACTTCAGTATCGTTAACACACACACACACACACACACACACACACACGTATATATGTACTTTATATGACGCGTTCGGTGGAGAAGGGGCGAACACCACAAAATTCGAAAAATGAGTTTTTTGTCGTATAATTATCCTTTAAAACCTTTGCTTTACCTATGCAAAAAATTAGATGTTAGTCTGCACTTTTTCACGGTAAAATTTAGGTTTTAATGTATCTCAGAGAAATTCACTCCGCATCATTGCTTCACATTGAACACATCTATCTACTTTCTGGTCACTCGACAATGCCCTGTGATGCTCAATTTGGCCAAATTGAACAAAATATAAAAAGTAATTACAGCAATATTATTTACACCAAAAAAGATTATGTTAAGGCCATAACTACAGCCGTTTCGCAGCGCTTCCTAGTTGTAGAAATGAAACAGGCTGATTTTCTCGATTTTGACGTCCTAAAAACGTGCATTGTCATTAGGAAATCAACAACTACTAAATTTACAGATGCAAGAAAGTTAATATTTGACTTTCAACACAAAGAAGGCTACGTAATATCTTCTGCATACCGCACAACCCCAGATAATAGCCATCCCGTCAGACTGCAGAAAGGGAAAAAATCCTACAGTGTCAGTTTATTCAATCTAGCCCAGCAGACACTGCAACCAAAGTATTCCCAATTGCTGCCAATAACTAAGGAAAAAATAAAAGATCTCAAAGAATTATCAGACCTAATGCCTGCAACTGCAGTGAACTATTATACAAGATTGTTAAAGGAACTGGAAAAAACCGAAACAGTTGAAGCAGGTAATACAACATTCGACGAAGAGGACCAAATAATGGATTACACCAGTTAACATCAGAAGCTATCATTAAATAATATTGTAAAATTTCTTGGCGTTTTATTATATCGACATATTACACAACAATATTTTACTCAAATATGTGTTCAAATTCATACAACATTTCAATAAACCGGAAAAATACAAAGGTTTAAAGTTTACAAACTTTAAATGCATTTTGTGGCATAATTCGAAAATGTTGCGTTCGCCCCTTCTCCACCGAACGCGTCATATAGGCCCTATATACCAAATGAAATTACTAAAATTATTTGGAATTCATTCAACTTCCGAAGTATTTCGGAAAAATATTAAAAAGTTTCAATGAAAGATTAAAGTTTGAATTCAGTTTGTCCGGAACAGATGTGAAGAGTTTTTAATGTTCCACACATAATAAAAATAAATTTTAAAAAAAATGGCAAAATTTTTCAATCTAAAATGTAAAAGTTTTATTCAGGTCGTGAAAAAGTGATCTTTTTGGGAGGTAGAGAGTTTTACACAGCCAGCCAATACACAGGGACTTCGAAGGGGGTTGCAACTCGTGCTTGGATGAAAAGGTAAAAGGCCTTTATGTATTAGATTGCTGTTGGCATTGTTGTCTAATGTCTGTTCCCCCTTTATTTCCTTATTAACCCTTTATTGGGCAGTGTGACTTTACTGATTTTGTTCTGGCTAACGCCAGACGATTTTGTTCTGGCTAACGTCAAACGATTTTATTCAGTCTCGGAAAAACCTCTGTGCAGTAAAAGATTAAGCAAACGTCTCTTAACCCTTTACTGCACAGAGGTCTTTCCGAGACTGAATAAAATCGTCTGCCAGACACAATCAGTAAAGTAACAATGCGCGATAGCGATAAAGGGTTGGGTTAACCGAAAAACAAGCATTGGGTAGCGCAATTAATTTCGCGAAATACTTTCTGAAAAAAGGAAACTTATAACTAAAACGATATAAAGATATTGTTTACGATTCAGATTCTTTGAATAGAAAGGCAATTAAATTCTTGGAAGGTCTCCTGCCTCTCATCTGTAGAAGAACGATGCTTATTCTAAATTGTTTATATCTCTTTTTATTTCCAAAATTGGGTACATGTACTGTACATAAAAGCGTTTGGTAAAAGTTAATAATAGTAAACAATTTTTTTGTTTTATTTTAAAAAATTAAATGATCAATAAATTTCATATAACATTTTATGCCATGAATATATATGTGGTTTTGGTAAATAGAAGTTGTAACTATATCTATAAATAATAATTCAACATGGGACTAGTTCGTGTAGCGTATAGACTCGTTTTATATATATATATATGGGCGATTAATTATATTAGCCGCAATCCATACTGGGCTCCAAATAAATCTAACTTACAAAAAAACTTACGAAAACTTACAAAAAAACAACTTACATGTGGTTGTATGCTCTGTTGGGCGATTTATTTGGATCCCAATCTGGATTTCGGCTACTATGATCGGCCAAATATCTAAATATCTGATAACTATACGCTACACGAACTTGTCCCATGTTCAGCATGGAAAAGCAAAATATCTAAGGTAATTACTCTAACCTAACCTACAAAAAAATTTCATGTGGTTGTATGCTCTATTGAAAGTTGTGGTGTACCGATTAATCGGCATCAGCAGAATCGGTCATTTTTTAGTATGGGTATCGGCCAAATTTAGCCGATTCCTCTCACCGAATTTGAAATTTTAAAATTTTTATTACAAAACAAAATCTAGATTTATAGAAAAGTAACTATATAAAAAACACTATTTATGATAACTTATATTCATTTCAAAGTGTAACTGTATAAAATCTATTTTACATTCACGAAAAAGGCAAAGCTTAATAAGTTAAGTTACCCACAAATTTACATTTTCTCTAACTGGTCAATCTCTAAATATTATAAAATATTGCCATCTCCTATTCTTATTTTAAAAATAAAATAGAGAATTATTATTAATATAAACAAAAAATATTGTCCACTATTCTTAACATAAGCGAAGTGTTTTAAAATAATTTCTCTACATGTTTTCCTCCTGTTCCTTGCGTGTGAAAGTTTTTATATAAATAATAATGTTATCTTTTATCGTTATACTTTCGGTTATAAAAGAATTAAAGTTTTATATCGTTTTTAAAACTGGGAACTTTGGTTCATTTAAAATTTTTTATTCTCTTATAACTTTTCAAAAGTTAGAGCGATCTTTATGTAAAGAGTTGTACTTATATCTACAACCCTTTTCAGCAATTTCGAGTGAATTCTCTCTTCACATTGTATATATTTTTTTTATTGGGGTTGTTGGAACCTCCTTCGTAACATCTAAGGTCATATGACGGAGGGGACCTACAGGTTTACGTGAGATCCGAACCACGGGTCGCTACATAATCTAGGCGCGGAGGACGGTCTCCCATCCAACTACTACCCAGACCCAATGTCGCTTAACTTCGCTGATCTCCGGGAAACGGTGTTACGACATTGGCCACGACGTAGGATAGGTTAAATTTGTAGAATAATACCTAATTTAACCTAACCAGAGTAAGTCAAAAGTCTTGCTTCAAAACTAACTATACAATAAATACTTTTGAGGCAGGACTTGTGGCTTACACTGTATTGTTTTTAGATATCTGGATTTTAAAAAAGTCAATACTACGCTTAGATGGAGATGCACACGTGATTTTCTGTGTTTGTGTGTGTAATATCACCGAAAATTAAGGTCGAGGATGCTCTTTTGGTCACGTACAAACATGTATAAAGGGTATGAATATGTTAATATTTGAGCAAGTTTTTTATCCTTTCAAAAAATTCGTGCAAATTTTCTGTCATTCGCGAAACTATTTTAAAAAGTTTATTTGTAGAAAATCTTGAAGAAATCTACCCATTGTCGTTCTTGAAAGGTCTCTCCATTCCTCTCTCCGCTGCGCCCGTTCCATCCATCCTCTTCCTCCTCGACGCACTCTCTCCATTAACATTCCCGCACCTCTCAGCCCTTCTCCCTGGCCTGGGGGTAACTTGAAGGAGACCCCGTAAATGGCTAGGGATTTCCTTAGGATTGGATTTTAAGCTCCCAAATTTGAAACTTAATATTTTAAATATTTTTTTGGCCTCGTTTGAAAATTTTTACCATAAACTTAAACAATTACGTAAAAGACATGAATCCAGAATACCATATCATATTTAGAAATACAAATTTATACCATCATAATTTTAAACCCTTTAAAGTTTTATCCTTTTTAGTAAGTAAAAATGACTTAACTACATGAAAAGATCTTTCAAAAGACTCCATCCTTATCAGCCTTCCCGATAAAAGAAAAGGGATAGTCCTTTTAAATAAAGACGATTACATTGATAAAGTAAACAGTGTTCTGTTAGACTTGCTAATAATATATATATATATATATATATATATATATATATGATCTCGTATCCCAAAAAAGAGTGAATTATTCTACTTAATCGGAAACTGATCGTGACTCTAGAGAAAACCAAACGAGATTAAATTTAAAGAAAATCATGCAAAAAGAGTAAGGGCGATAAACGAGAGAGAAAGAGAGTGAGTGAGAGAAAGAGAGAGAGAGAAAGAAGAAGAGAGAGAGAGAGAGAGAGAAAGAGAGAGAGAGAGAACAAACCATTACCTTCAAACAAACTGAATCGCGCTTTAAAAAGTAGGTATGACCTTATTGATCATCGTCAGGCATTTGTTTCAAGGTTGAAGGAAGATTTATGGAGAGCTGAAAAGGAAATATGATAGCGTCGAAAGCGAGAGAAGCTTGTTCCTTTGAACGTTAGAAGAACCGTTATATTTTTACTGAATGAAAAAGTTACACTCGGTGATAACTGCGTCGCGCAGGGAGATACAGGAGATGTTTGACAAAATTGTCAATTTTCAAAAATTTCCGTCAGGTTTACATTTCTTTTAATTATTCCACATCAAATAATGAAATGTTAATAAGACATCAATTTGAAAGTTTTAGATATTAAGCTATTTTCAATTTAAGAGGAAAGTTTTGTTGAATATATCCATTAAAATGCTTGAAAGTTTGTTCCAGTGTCTTGGCTATTTTCGGTTATTCAAATTCAGTTTACAGCTGTTACTCCTATTAAGAAAATTTAGTTTATTATTATTATTATTATTATTATTATTATTATTATTATAGCTGTGAGATCTATAGTCAACTTTTATATTTTTCTGGGTGGAGAAATGGGTGATTAGCGTGGTATAATACTATGTGGTATATTTAATATAATTATACCTGAGATGCAGTCAAGCGAAGACTGTACCCACATTTGATCTAGCACAGTGGAATTTTTAATGCCATTGTTGTTCTAGTAGTATTTAAAATTTCTGAGTGGTAGGAACTATAGGAACCACAACATTACAAAATATTCAAGTTCAAAGTCTCGTCTACCTATTAGCAGCCAGCAGCACTTTACTGCTTTTGTTGTGGCTCACGCTAGACGGTTATATTCATTCTCAGAGAAGACCCCTGAACATCAAAGGGTTAAAACTACGGCTAAAAAGTTTTATTTATATAGCAATTGCTTAAATTAAGATTTCTAAAGTATTTTAAAACCTTTGGTTAAACTCAAAAAAACATTTTATGACCACAATCTTGTCAAAAACTAAACCAAGATTTCAAGCAAACTTCGACACACTTCAAATATACAAAATTGAGTATAAAAAAAATAAGTAAAAAAAAAAAAAAAATTTGATACAGATTTTAAAACTGAGATTAATAATAAAGGTATAAAAGCACTGATCACTTCATACCATAAAATAATTTTTAGAAAATCTACTTAATACAGTCTCAAAAGTATATGCAGAAAAAAATTCGCCTAAAAACAAAACTTCTAAAACTAAAAATCATAAAAAAAACCCTGCTTATTGGCTTTGGTTCGGACAGGATACATTTTAACCAGAAGGGGAAAAAGAAGTATGGTGATTTACTGAACATTAATTTGTATAATCTTTTTAAACTAAGACCCCCCAAAACAGCAATTGATCCTGCTCCCCAAACAGTTAAACCTACTCCCCCAGCAGTTAGTCCCCCTCCCCCAGCAGTTAGTCCCCCTCCCCCAGCAGTTAGTCCCCCTCCAACAGCAGGTAGTCCCCCTCCAACAGCAGGTAGTGACTCTCCTTCCACGTTGGAGGGGGCTCAGGCTCCTGCGGAGATTGTCCCCTCGTTAGTGAGGGGCTCTTCAACTCCCGACAGCCCTGGCTGTTCGGGAAACGGGTCGTGCTAGGGGGAGGTCAGAATAGGGGAGGCTTCCTCCGTGCAATGCTTTTTAATGCTAGGTCATCAGGAACAAGTTTTGCGAGCTACGGGCGCTCTTAGCATCAGAATACCAGGATATCGTTGCTATCACCGAGTCCTGGATTCATACTGATCGTAGGGACTACGTTGGGGAGTTCGAAATTCCCGGGTATAGAATGTTTCGCAAAGACCGCACCCGTGGGGAGGGGGGTGGGGTACTAATATACGTCAGAGACACTTTGAATCCGGTTGACTGCCAGTTCCGGTCGGAACGGGAGCTGCTTGGCGTCGATCTGAACGTGGGAGGGACGAACTATAGGTTAATCTTGGTGTACAGACCTCCGCATCTTATCCTCGAGGAGGATATTGCCCTGTACATCGAACTCAGTAGCCTGCTAGGGGATAGGGTGTGTGTAGTTTTAGGAGACTTCAACTGTCGCGGCATAAAGTGGGAAAACAGGACTGCCGATGCTGAAGGGAGGAGGCTAGTTGACTTTGCTGATGAGAACTTCCTCACTCAGTGGGTCAACGAGCCTACACGAGGCGAAAGCGTTCTGGACTTAGTATTCACGACCGAAGACAACCTCGTCACTGGCCTCACCGTTGACGAATCATTGGGCGGGAGTGATCATGGTCTTATTAGGTTCCGTGTGCGCGTCCCTCGGGTGAAGCGTAGTAACTCGAGAGGCAGTAAGCTCGATCTCCGGCGGGCGAACTTTGTTAGCCTCAGGGATAGCGTAGGAGAGATGGGGTTAGAGGTTGGCGGCGAGGTTGAGGGAGTGTGGAGTGCATTCCGGGACGAGTTTATGGTGCTGCAGTCTGCTGCCATACCCTCAAAACCGGTCACCCCTGCTTCAACGCAGCCTAAGTGGTTCAATCGTGACATCGCTTCGGCTATCCGAAATAGGAAAGTAGCGTATAGGAGGGCGAAGGCCAATCGTTCCCACGAGAACACTGAAGCGTATGTCCGCCTGTGTAGGGAAGTGAAGGCGAAGGTTAGGCTAGCGAAACGTAACGAAGAACTACGGGTGGCAAGCCTCTGCAAGGGGAACCCTAAGGAGTTCTTCAGTTATGTTAATAGTAGAAAGCCCATTAGAAGCATGATAGGTCCGTTAAAGGACGGAAGCGGCGTTCTGCGGACATCGCTAATGTGCTTAATGAGTACTTTGCGGGAGTGTTCACCAGGGAGGATACCCGCGTCATCCCCGAGCCAGGCGTGAGGCACGAAGGTGCTGGCCTGGATAGTGTTAGATGTACCGCGACAGTCGTTGCCGATAGAATAGACAAACTGAGCGCGTTTAAGGCTCCTGGGCCAGACCAGTTTCTCCCCAGAGTGTGCGAGAAGTGCGCGACCAGGTGGCTCCCCACCTGGCTACAGTCTTCAACAAATCGTTGGAGATGGGTCAGGTGCCTGGTGACTGGAGGGAAAGCCAACGTGACCCCTATCTTTAAGAAAGGGGATCACGAAAGTCCAGGGAACTATCGTCCCATTAGTCTCACTTCAGTTGTAGGTAAATTATTAGAATGATAATAGCTGATAGGATCGTTTGACCATTTGGATTCGTACAGCTGCTTGGGGATGGGTTTAGACGGCATAGGTCGTGTCTCACCAACTTGCTCGAGTTTTCCAGTCATGTTGAGGAGTATGATAAGAGTAGGGCGATTGATATACTTTATCTCGACTTTTCAGAAGCTTTGATAAGGTACTCACCGCCGGCTAATGGCGAAAGTGCGCGCGTGGGTATCGGTGGGGAAATAGGTAGGTGGATGAAAACTGGCTGAGGAATAGGCGGCAGAGGCTTGTAATTAAAGGGATAGTTCGGGTTGGGCCTCGGTCACTAGTGGGGTTCCTCAGGGTTCCGTTTTGGGGCCACTGTTGTTTATCATTTACATAAATGATATCGACGGTGGCATCGTCAGTCGGATCGCCAAATTCGCTGATGACACCAGCTTGGGGCCAATGTTGGGACGCCCGAAGCGATCGAGCAACTGCTTGCGGACCTAGGTAGGATAGGAGAGTGGTCCGAAAAATGGCAATGCCGTTTAACTTGGGTAAATGCAAAGTGATGCACATTGGCTACGCCAATCCCAAGTTGGACTACTCGATGTTGGGTAGTAATATCGAGAGTGACTGATTTAGAAAAGGACTTGGGTGTGCTAATTAGCAGCGACCTTAAGTTTACGAAACAGTGTGTAGAGGTGGAAAAGAAAGCCCAAAAACTATTGGGTTATATCAGGAGGCAATTTCAGTTTCGGAACAAGGAGATTGTGCTCTCACTGTACAATTCCCTTGCTCGGCCGCACCTGGAGTATGCTGTGCAGTTCTGGTCGCCCACCCTCAGGAAAGATATTGAGAGGCTGGAGCGAGTGCAGGCGAGGGCCACAAAGTTAATCCCTTCCGTTAGCATATGGGCTACAATCGACGGTTACGCGCCCTGAATTGTTTCGCTTGAAACTCGGAGGCTGCGCGGTCAACTGATCGAGGTTTTCAAGCTCTTACGCGGGTTCAACGATGTCGATTTTAGAAGTATGTTTAGTTTAAATGATAACCCAACTCGCAACAATGGTTGGAAGTTGGATTTGAAACGGTTTAGGACTAGTGTGTGTGGGAATTACTTTACGTATAAGATCTGTGACACATGGAACAGCTTACCTTCGGAAGTTGTGAACAGTTCTTCTGTGGATCAGTTCAAGAAAAGGTTAGACCAAATCTTGCACACTATTTGACTGTGTAGAAAATTTTCCGTGGCACCCGTTGCCATTGGTACCTCCTCGGTATGGGCCGCAAGGCCTTTTGAGGTACTTCTTTTCCTTGTAACTCCTGTAACTCTCTCTCCTCTCTCTCTCTCTCTCTCTCTCTCTCTCTCTCTCTCACCAACATGCTCGAGTTTTTCCACGTCATGTTGAGTGAGTATGATAAGAGTAGGGCGATTGATTAGAAAGCCTTTGATAAGGTACCTCACCGCCGGCTAATGGCTAAAGTGCGCGTGCTGGGTATTGGTGGGGAAGTAGGTAGGTGGATTGAAAACCGGCTGAAGAATGCCACAAAGTTAATCCCTTCCATTAGGCATATGGGCTACAATCGACGCTTACGTGACGCGGGTTCAAAGATGTCGATTTTAGAAACATGTTTAGTTTAAATGATAACCCAACTTGAAACAATGGTTGGAAGTTGGACTTGAAACAGTTTAGGACTAGTATGTGTGGGAATTACTTTACGTATAAGATCTGTGACACGTGGAACAGGTTACCTTCAGAAGTTGTGAACAGTTCCTCTGTGGATCAGTTCAAGAAAAGGTTAGACCAAATCTTGCACACTATTTGAGGGTGTAGAAAATTTTCCCTGGCACCCGTTGCCATTGGTACCTCCTCGGTATGGGCCGCAAGGCCTTTTGAGGTACTTCTTTTCCTTGTAACACACACTCTCTCTCTCTCTCTCCTCTCTCTCTCTCTCTCTCTCTCTCTCTCTCCCCTAGTAGTCAGTCCCCTTCCCCCAGTAGTTAGTCCCCCTCCCCCAGTCGTTAGTTCAACTGCGTCGGGAAACGACTCAGGCCAGTTAGGAAAAACCACAACTTAAAATCACTCAAAACTGTGCTCTTCAATGCTAGGTCAATTAGAAACAAACTAATGGAATTTATAGCGCTTGTCAAAACTGAGAACTTTGATATCATCGGAATAACGGAATCCTGGATTCATTCTGAATCAAGGGATTTTGTAGGAGAATTTGAAATGGTAGGTTACAAAATGTTTCACAAAGATAGGAACGGAAGGGAAGGCGGCGGTGTACTTTTGTATGCTCGGGACTCCCTGCACCCGGTAAACAGTAATATCGTATCTGCTCATGAAATGTTGGGAATTGATCTGAACCTAAATAATAAAGTAGTGCAGCTACTTCTAGTATATAGACCACCTCACTACCCCGTTGATAAGGATATAAACTTGTATAACAAATTAAGCAGAATAGTGAATAATAAGATCAGTGTGATTTTTGGTGATTTTAATTGTGGTAATGTGAATTGGGAAAACAAAACAGCTGATGCTGAGGGCTCAAGACTGTTGGAATTTGCCGATGATAACTTATTAAGTCAATGGGTTGACGGGCCTACTGGGGTAATAATAAACTAGACCTCATATTCACGAACGAAGATGACCTAGTCTCTAACCTGACTATTGGTGAAAATTTAAGTAACAGCGATCATAATTTGATTAGGTTTGACCTCAGGGTTCCAGTTAATACACGCGAAAAGACTCGTGAAAGACTGGATTTCTCGAGAGCAAATTTTGAAAGCTTCCGAAGTAGTTTAGACACACTTGAAGTTCTAATAAGTGAGGATGTCAGTGTCACCTGGAGCTCATATAGGGATCAATTTAGAATATTACAGAACACTTTTATACCCACTAAAATGGTTTCCTTGTCAACAAAGTCACCGAAATGGTTTAACAACGAAATTAGGAGGGCTATTACGGGAAGAAATAGAGCCTACAAACTACTTAAGTCGCATTTCAACCACACTAATTCAGAAAACTATATAAACCTACGTAGGAGGGTTAAGTCCTTAATTAGATCAGCCAAACGTGATGAAGAAGCTAGAGTTGCCTCACTCTTTAAAGTTAACCCTAAAGAATTTTTTGCCCATGTTAATAGCAGAAAGCCAATTAAAAATTCTGTAGGCCCCTTAAATGATAGAAATGGCGTACTGAAATTCGGTGATAAAGATATAGCTAATACGTTAAACGAGTTCTTCATTACAGTCTTCACTGAGGAAGACACAATAGAAGTGCCAAGTCCTCGGATTACATATGACGGTGACCAGCCCGTAGAGACCATAAGTTTTACGAGAAATGAGGTACAGCAATTAATTGATAAGATGAACAAATACAAATCACCTGGCCCTGACTTATTTCTTCCAAGGGTATTAAAAGAGGTTAGCCACAATGTTGTTGACAACTTAGTAACCATATTCAAACAATCAATCGAGTTAGGGAAAGTTCCAACCGACTGGAAGTTAGCAAATGTAACACCAATCTTTAAAAGGGTGATAGGGAAAATCCTTGTAATTATCGCCCGATCAGTTTAACATCAGTTGTCGGCAAACTGTTGGAATCCATCATTACAAAACGTATTGTGTATCATCTTGAATCTAACAATCTAATTTTTTATTCTCAACATGGATTTAGGCGACATAGATCCTGTCTGACAAACCTGTTAGAATTTTTCCATAATATGCATACACTGTACGATGCAAGTAGGGCAATAGATATAGTGTATCTCGACTTTCAAAAAGCCTTTGACAAAGTCCCTCACGCTAGATTGATAGCTAAAGTCAAAGGACTAGGAATCACCGGGCTCGTTTCCAACTGGATTGAGGATTGGTTAAAAGATAGAAAGCAGAGAGTGGTAATAAATGGAGTGGCTTCGGAGTGGGCGACGGTCACCAGTGGTGTCCCACAGGGTTCCGTTCTGGGTCCTTTACTTTTTATCATCTCTATTAACGATATAGACGTCGGGCTTCTAAGTGCAATCTCAAAATTTGCAGACGATACGAAATTAGGAAGTAGTGTAGGTACTGAGGAGGGCGTAAGAACGCTTCAGAATGATCTTGACAGGTTGGGCGAATGGTCTGCAACTTGGCAGATGCCATTCAACTTGGACAAATGTAAGGTAATGCACATAGGTTATAAAAACCCAAAGACCGATTACTCTCTCTTGGGAAGGAACTTGACTGAGACCGATCTAGAGAAAGACTTGGGAGTCTATATCAGCAACGTTCTGAAACCGTCGAAGCACTGTGCAGAAGTCGAAAAGAGGGCCTTAAAATTATTAGGTTATATTAAAAGACAGTTCCAGTTTCGGAACAAGGAGACTGTAATGTCTTTATAATTCTCTAGTCAGACCTCAACTGGAATACTGTGCGCAGTTTTGGTCTCCATCCCTCAGGAAGGATATAGAAAGGTTAGAAAGAGTACAAGCAAGGGCTACAAAATTGATCCCTGCAATGAGAATGCAAAGCTACCAATGGAGATTGGAGCGCCTAAATCTGTTTAGCTTAGAGACGAGGAGGTTGCGGGGTCAGCTTATTCAAGTCTTCAAGATGCTCAAAGGAATAGACAGGGTAGATTACAGAAACTTATTCTCACTTAATGCCAATCAGACAAGAAATAATGGGTTTAAACTGGAACTAAAGACATTTAGGACCTCTGTCTGCGGAAATTTCTTTTCCTATAAAATAGTTAATATCTGGAACCAACTTCCCTCAGAGGTTGTTTCCAGTCAAAGTGTAAATGTGTTTAAAAATAGGCTAGACAAAGTACTGAATACTCTCATAGTTTAAGATTAAAACATAAGAAAACTCTGCAGGAGTTCGCTTGCACGGTGTCTCTGTGAGCAAGCTAAATATAGAGCTATTTATATATTCCACACTTTCCTGTAAAATTTCCTTGGCTACTTTTCCAGGGTCAAGGTATTTTCTTCAACCTTTTTCCGTACCTGCCTCTGGCAGGGAGGGAGCGGAGGGTGGGGAGAGAGCCTTCTACTTTTCTATCCAGTTTTCTACTACTGCTAGGATAGTTGAAAGAAAAATAAACTTTTAATAACAGGAACCTCCCAGAGTGGACCAAAAGGTCTTTGAGGCTTCCTCTTGTCCTTGTAACTCCTTGTAACTCTCTCTCTCTCTCTCTCTCTCTCTCTCTCTCTCTCTCTCGACCGGTACCTATACAGAATGGTGAGGTCGAGTCCGGGGAGAGATGATGGGGCCCCACCGGGGAGATGATGATGAGCCGGTGGCGGACGTACCTTCAACTGAAGGGTGCGTCCAGGTACAGGTGGGTGACCCTCCTTCTACGTTGGAGGGGGCTCAGGCTCCTGCGGAAGTTGCCCCCTCGTTAGTGAAGGGCTCTTCAACTCCCGACAGCCCAAACGGGTCGTGCTAGGGGGCGGTCAGAATAGGGGAGGCTCCCTCCGTGCAATGCTTTTTAATGCTAGGTCGATTAGGAACAAGTTTTGCGAGCTACGGGCGCTCTTAGCATCAGAATACCAGGATATCGTTGCTATCACCGAGTCCTGGATTCGTACTGATCGTAGGGACTACGTTGGGGAGTTCGAAATTCCCGGGTATAGAATGTTTCGCAGAGACCGCACCCGTGGGGAGAGGGGTGGGGTACTAATATACGTCAGAGACACGTTGAGTCCGGTTGACTGCCAGTTCCGGTCGGAACGGGAGCTGCTTGGCGTCGATCTGAATGTGGGAGGGACGAGCTATAGGTTAATCTTGGTGTACAGACCTCCGCATCTCCTTCTCGAGGAGGATACAGCCCTGTACACCGAACTCAGTAGCCTGCTAGGGGATAGGGTGTGTAGTTTTAGGAGACTTCAACTGTCGCGGCATAAAGTGTGAAAACAGGACTGCTGATGCTGAAGGGAGGAGGCTAGTTGACTTTGCTGATGAGAACTTCCTCACTCAGTGGGTCAACGAGCCTACACGAGGCGAAAGCGTTCTAGACTTAGTATTCACGACCGAAGACAACCTCGTCACTGGCCTCACCGTTGACGAATCGTTGGCCGGAGTGATCACGGTCTTATTAGGTTCCGTGTGTGCGTCCCTCGGGTGAAGCGTAGTAACTCGAGGCAGTAAGCTCGATCTCCGGCGGGCGAACTTTGTTAGCCTCAGGGATAGCGTAGGAGAGATGGGGTTAGAGGTCGGCGGCGATGTTGAGGGAGTGTGGAGTGCATTTCGGGACGAGTTTATGGTGCTGCAGTCTGCTGCCATACCCTCAAAACCGGTCACCCCTGCTTCAACGAAGCCTAAGTGGTTCAATCGTGACATCGCTTCGGCTATCCGAAATAGGAAAGTAGCGTATAGGAGGGCGAAGGCCAATCGTTTCCATGAGAACACTGAAGCGTATGTCCGCCTGTGTAGGGAAGTGAAGGCGAAGGTTAGACTAGCAAAACGTAACGAAGAACTACGGGTGGCAAGCCTCTGTAAGGGGAACCCTAAGGAGTTCTTCAGTTATGTTCTGCGGACCTCCGACGCGGACATCGCCAATGTGCTTAATGAGTACTTTGCGGGAGTGTTCACCAGGGAGGACACCCGCGTCATCCCCGAGCCAGGCGTCAGGCACGAAGGTGCTGGCCTGGATAGTGTTAGATGTACCGCGACAGTCGTTGCCGATAGAATAGACAAACTGAGCGCGTTTAAGGCTCCTGGGCCAGACCAGTTTCTCCCCAGTGTGTTGCGGGAGGTGCACAACCAGGTGGCTCCCCACCTGGCTACAGTCTTCAACAAATCGTTGGAGACGGGCCAGGTGCCTGGTGACTGGAGGGAAGCCAACGTGACCCCTATCTTTAAGAAAGGGGATCACGAAAGTCCAGGGAACTATCGTCCCATTAGTCTCACTTCAGTTGTAGGTAAATTATTAGAGGGGATAATAGCGGATAGGATCGTTGACCATTTGGATTCGTACAAGCTGCTTGGGACTCCCAACATGGGTTTAGACGGCATAGGTCGTGTCTCACCAACTTGCTCGAGTTTTTCCACGTCATGTTGAGTGAGTACGATAAGAGTAGGGCGAATGATATACTTTATCTCGACTTTCAGAAAGCCTTTGATAAGGTACCTCACCGCCGGCTAATGGCGAAAGTGCGCGCGCTGGGTATCGGTGGGGAAATAGGTAGGTGGATTGAAAACTGGCTGAGGAATAGGCGGCAGAGGGTGGTAATTAAAGGGGCTAGTTCGGGTTGGGCCTCGGTCACTAGTGGGGTTCCTCAGGGTTCCGTTTTGGGGCCACTGTTGTTTACCATTTACATAAATGATATCGACGGTGGCATCGTCAGTCGGATCGCCAAATTCGCTGATGACACCAAGCTTGAGGCCAATGTTGGGACGCCCGAAGCGATCGAGGAACTGCGTGCGGACCTAGGTAGGATAGGAGAGTGGTCCGAAAAATGGCAAATGCCGTTTAACTTGGGTAAATGCAAAGTGATGCACATTGGCTACGCCAATCCCAAGTCGGACTACTCGATGTTGGGCAGTAATATCGAGGTGACTGATTTAGAAAAGGACTTGGGTGTGCTAATTAGCAGCGACCTTAAGTTTACGAAACAGTGTGTAGAGGTGGAAAGAAAGCCAGAGAAACTATTGGGTTATACAGGAGGCAATTTCAGTTTCGGAACAAGGAGATTGTGCTCTCACTGTACAATTCCCTTGTTCGGCCGTACCTGGAGTATGCTGTGCAGTTCTGGTCGCCCACCCTCAGGAAAGATATTGAGAGGCTGGAGCGAGTGCAGGCGAGGGCCACAAAGTTAATCCCTTCCGTTAGGCATATGGGCTACAATCGACGGTACGCGCCCTGAACTTGTTTTCGCTTGAAACTCGGAGGCTGCGCGGTCAACTGATCGAGGTTTTCAAGCTCTTACGCGGGTCAACGATGTCGATTTTAGAAGTATGTTTAGTTTAAATGATAACCCAACTCGCAAAACAATGGTGGAAGTTGGATTTGAAACGGTTTAGGACTAGTGTGTGTGGGAATTACGTTACGTAAAGATCTGTGACACATGGAACAGGTTACCTTCGGAAGTTGTGAACAGTTCCTCTGTGGATCAGTTCAAGAAAAGGTTAGACGAAATCTTGCACACTATTTGAGTGTGTAAAGACATTTAGGACCTCAGTCTGCGGAAATTTCTTTTCCTATAAAATAGTTAATATCTGGAACCAACTTCCTCAGAGGTTGTTTCTAGTCAATGTAAATCTGTTTAAAAATAGGCTAGACAAGTACTGAACACACTCATAGTTTAAGATTAAAACCTCAGAAAACTCTGCAGGAGTTCGCTTGCTCGGTGTCTCTGTGAGCAAGCTAAATATAGAGCTATTATATATTCTCCACTTTCCTGTAAAATTTCCTTGGCTACTTTTCCAGGGTCAAGGTATTTTCTTCAACCTTTTTCCGTACCTGCCTCTGGCAGGGAGGGAGCGGAGGGTGGGGAGAGAGCCTTCTACTTTACTATCCAGTTTTCTACTACTGCTAGGATAGTTGAAAGAAAAATAAACTTTTAATAACAGGAACAGTTCCTCGGTGGATCAGTTCAAGAAAAGGTTAGACCAAATCTTGCACACTATTTGAGTGTGTAGCAAATTTTCCCTGGCACCCGTTGCCATTGGTACCTCCTCGGTATGGGCCGCAAGGCCTTTTGAGGTACTTCTTTTCCTTGTAACTCCTTGTAACTCTCTCTCTGTGGCGAGGGCCACAAAGTTAATCCTTCGTTAGGCATATGGGCTACAATCGACGGTTACGCGCCCTGAACTTGTTTTCGCTTTGAAACTCGGAGGCTGCGCGGTCAACTGATCGAGGTTTTCAAGCTCTTACGCGGGTTCAACGATGTCGATTTTAGAAGTATGTTTAGTTTAAATGATAACCCAACTCGCAACAATGGTTGGAAGTTGGATTTGAAACGGTTTAGGACTAGTGTGTGTGGGAATACTTTACGTATAAGATCTGTGACACATGGAACAGGTTACCTTCGGAAGTTGTGAACAGTTCCTCTGTGGATCAGTTCAAGAAAAGGTAGACGAAATCTTGCACACTATTTGAGTGTGTAAGACATTTAGGACCTCAGTCTGCGGAAATTTCTTTCCTATAAAATAGTTAATATCTGGAACCAACTTCCCTCAGAGGTTGTTTCCAGTCAAAGTGTAAATCTGTTTAAAAATAGGCTAGACAAAGTACTGAATACTCATAGTTTAAGATTAAAACTAAGAAAACTCTGCAGGAGTTCGCTTGCACGGTGTCTCTGTGAGCAAGCTAAATATAGAGCTATTTATATATTCTCCACTTTCCTGTAAAATTTCCTTGGCTACTTTTCCAGGGTCAAGGTATTTTCTTCAACCTTTTTCCGTACCTGCCTCTGGCAGGGAGGGAGCGGAGGGTGGGGAGAGAGCCTTCTACTTTTCTATCCAGTTTTCTACTACTGCTAGGATAGTTGAAAGAAAAATAAACTTTTAATAACAGGAACCTCCCAGAGTGGACCAAAAGGTCTTTGAGGCTTCCTCTTGTCCTTGTAACTCCTTGTAACTCCTTGTAACTCTCTCTCTCTCTCTCTCTCTCTCTCTCTCTCTCTCTCGACCGGTACCTATACAGAATGGTGAGGTCGAGTCCGGGGAGAGATGATGGGGCCCCACCGGGGAGAGATGATGATGAGCCGGTGGCGGACGTACCTTCAACTGAAGGGTGCGTCCAGGTACAGGTGGGTGACCCTCCTTCTACGTTGGAGGGGGCTCAGGCTCCTGCGGAAGTTGCCCCCTCGTTAGTGAAGGGCTCTTCAACTCCCGACAGCCCAAACGGGTCGTGCTAGGGGGCGGTCAGAATAGGGGAGGCTCCCTCCGTGCAATGCTTTTTAATGCTAGGTCGATTAGGAACAAGTTTTGCGAGCTACGGGCGCTCTTAGCATCAGAATACCAGGATATCGTTGCTATCACCGAGTCCTGGATTCGTACTGATCGTAGGGACTACGTTGGGGAGTTCGAAATTCCCGGGTATAGAATGTTTCGCAGAGACCGCACCCGTGGGGAGAGGGGTGGGGTACTAATATACGTCAGAGACACGTTGAGTCCGGTTGACTGCCAGTTCCGGTCGGAACGGGAGCTGCTTGGCGTCGATCTGAATGTGGGAGGGACGAGCTATAGGTTAATCTTGGTGTACAGACCTCCGCATCTCCTTCTCGAGGAGGATACAGCCCTGTACACCGAACTCAGTAGCCTGCTAGGGGATAGGGTGTGTGTAGTTTTAGGAGACTTCAACTGTCGCGGCATAAAGTGTGAAAACAGGACTGCTGATGCTGAAGGGAGGAGGCTAGTTGACTTTGCTGATGAGAACTTCCTCACTCAGTGGGTCAACGAGCCTACACGAGGCGAAAGCGTTCTAGACTTAGTATTCACGACCGAAGACAACCTCGTCACTGGCCTCACCGTTGACGAATCGTTGGCCGGGAGTGATCACGGTCTTATTAGGTTCCGTGTGTGCGTCCCTCGGGTGAAGCGTAGTAACTCGAGGCAGTAAGCTCGATCTCCGGCGGGCGAACTTTGTTAGCCTCAGGGATAGCGTAGGAGAGATGGGGTTAGAGGTCGGCGGCGATGTTGAGGGAGTGTGGAGTGCATTTCGGGACGAGTTTATGGTGCTGCAGTCTGCTGCCATACCCTCAAAACCGGTCACCCCTGCTTCAACGAAGCCTAAGTGGTTCAATCGTGACATCGCTTCGGCTATCCGAAATAGGAAAGTAGCGTATAGGAGGGCGAAGGCCAATCGTTTCCATGAGAACACTGAAGCGTATGTCCGCCTGTGTAGGGAAGTGAAGGCGAAGGTTAGACTAGCAAAACGTAACGAAGAACTACGGGTGGCAAGCCTCTGTAAGGGGAACCCTAAGGAGTTCTTCAGTTATGTTCTGCGGACCTCCGACGCGGACATCGCCAATGTGCTTAATGAGTACTTTGCGGGAGTGTTCACCAGGGAGGACACCCGCGTCATCCCCGAGCCAGGCGTCAGGCACGAAGGTGCTGGCCTGGATAGTGTTAGATGTACCGCGACAGTCGTTGCCGATAGAATAGACAAACTGAGCGCGTTTAAGGCTCCTGGGCCAGACCAGTTTCTCCCCAGTGTGTTGCGGGAGGTGCACAACCAGGTGGCTCCCCACCTGGCTACAGTCTTCAACAAATCGTTGGAGACGGGCCAGGTGCCTGGTGACTGGAGGGAAGCCAACGTGACCCCTATCTTTAAGAAAGGGGATCACGAAAGTCCAGGGAACTATCGTCCCATTAGTCTCACTTCAGTTGTAGGTAAATTATTAGAGGGGATAATAGCGGATAGGATCGTTGACCATTTGGATTCGTACAAGCTGCTTGGGGACTCCCAACATGGGTTTAGACGGCATAGGTCGTGTCTCACCAACTTGCTCGAGTTTTTCCACGTCATGTTGAGTGAGTACGATAAGAGTAGGGCGAATGATATACTTTATCTCGACTTTCAGAAAGCCTTTGATAAGGTACCTCACCGCCGGCTAATGGCGAAAGTGCGCGCGCTGGGTATCGGTGGGGAAATAGGTAGGTGGATTGAAAACTGGCTGAGGAATAGGCGGCAGAGGGTGGTAATTAAAGGGGCTAGTTCGGGTTGGGCTCGGTCACTAGTGGGGTTCCTCAGGGTTCCGTTTTGGGGCCACTGTTGTTTACCATTTACATAAATGATATCGACGGTGGCATCGTCAGTCGGATCGCCAAATTCGCTGATGACACCAAGCTTGAGGCCAATGTTGGGACGCCCGAAGCGATCGAGGAACTGCGTGCGGACCTAGGTAGGATAGGAGAGTGGTCCGAAAAATGGCAAATGCCGTTTAACTTGGGTAAATGCAAAGTGATGCACATTGGCTACGCCAATCCCAAGTCGGACTACTCGATGTTGGGCAGTAATATCGAGGTGACTGATTTAGAAAAGGACTTGGGTGTGCTAATTAGCAGCGACCTTAAGTTTACGAAACAGTGTGTAGAGGTGGAAAAGAAAGCCCAGAAACTATTGGGTTATATCAGGAGGCAATTTCAGTTTCGGAACAAGGAGATTGTGCTCTCACTGTACAATTCCCTTGTTCGGCCGTACCTGGAGTATGCTGTGCAGTTCTGGTCGCCCACCCTCAGGAAAGATATTGAGAGGCTGGAGCGAGTGCAGGCGAGGGCCACAAAGTTAATCCCTTCCGTTAGGCATATGGGCTACAATCGACGGTTACGCGCCCTGAACTTGTTTTCGCTTGAAACTCGGAGGCTGCGCGGTCAACTGATCGAGGTTTTCAAGCTCTTACGAGGGTTAAACGATGTCGATTTTAGAAGTATGTTTAGTTTAAATGATAACCCAACTCGCAACAATGGTTGGAAGTTGGATTTGAAACGGTTTAGGACTAGTGTGTGTGGGAATTACGTTACGTATAAGATCTGTGACACATGGAACAGGTTACCTTCGGAAGTTGTGAACAGTTCCTCTGTGGATCAGTTCAAGAAAAGGTTAGACGAAATCTTGCACACTATTTGAGTGTGTAAAGACATTTAGGACCTCAGTCTGCGGAAATTTCTTTTCCTATAAAATAGTTAATATCTGGAACCAACTTCCCTCAGAGGTTGTTTCTAGTCAATGTAAATCTGTTTAAAAATAGGCTAGACAAGTACTGAACACACTCATAGTTTAAGATTAAAACCTCAGAAAACTCTGCAGGAGTTCGCTTGCTCGGTGTCTCTGTGAGCAAGCTAAATATAGAGCTATTTATATATTCTCCACTTTCCTGTAAAATTTCCTTGGCTACTTTTCCAGGGTCAAGGTATTTTCTTCAACCTTTTTCCGTACCTGCCTCTGGCAGGGAGGGAGCGGAGGGTGGGGAGAGAGCCTTCTACTTTACTATCCAGTTTTCTACTACTGCTAGGATAGTTGAAAGAAAAATAAACTTTTAATAACAGGAACAGTTCCTCGGTGGATCAGTTCAAGAAAAGGTTAGACCAAATCTTGCACACTATTTGAGTGTGTAGCAAATTTTCCCTGGCACCCGTTGCCATTGGTACCTCCTCGGTATGGGCCGCAAGGCCTTTTGAGGTACTTCTTTTCCTTGTAACTCCTTGTAACTCTCTCTCTGTGGCGAGGGCCACAAAGTTAATCCCTTCTGTTAGGCATATGGGCTACAATCGACGGTTACGCGCCCTGAACTTGTTTTCGCTTGAAACTCGGAGGCTGCGCGGTCAACTGATCGAGGTTTTCAAGCTCTTACGCGGGTTCAACGATGTCGATTTTAGAAGTATGTTTAGTTTAAATGATAACCCAACTCGCAACAATGGTTGGAAGTTGGATTTGAAACGGTTTAGGACTAGTGTGTGTGGGAATTACGTTACGTATAAGATCTGTGACACATGGAACAGGTTACCTTCGGAAGTTGTGAACAGTTCCTCTGTGGATCAGTTCAAGAAAAGGTTAGACGAAATCTTGCACACTATTTGAGTGTGTAAAGACATTTAGGACCTCAGTCTGCGGAAATTTCTGTTCCTATAAAATAGTTAATATCTGGAACCAACTTCCCTCAGAGGTTGTTTCCAGTCAAAGTGTAAATCTGTTTAAAAATAGGCTAGACAAAGTACTGAACACACTCATAGTTTAAGATTAAAACCTCAGAAAACTCTGCAGGAGTTCGCTTGCTCGGTGTCTCTGTGAGCAAGCTAAATATAGAGCTATTTATATTCTCCACTTTCCTGTAAAATTTCCTTGGCTACTTTTCCAGGGTCAAGGTATTTTCTTCAACCTTTTTCCGTACCTGCCTCTGGCAGGGAGGGAGCGGAGGGTGGGGAGAGAGCCTTCTACTTTTCTATCCAGTTTTCTACTACTGCTAGGATAGTTGAAAGAAAAATACAAAATTTTCCCTGGCACCCGTTGCCATTGGTACCTCCTCGGTATGGGCCGCAAGGCCTTTTGAGGTACTTCTTTTCCTTGTAACTCTCTCTCTCTCTCTCCGAACACTGCTCTTTTGAACTCTCTAGCTGCATGCCTCTTCCTTTAAGGAGAGTACGCAGTACCAGACTCTCGACAAATTCTCATTCCTTTTCTGTCCAACTCTAATGCAAGTTTTAATCGGTGTTCTCAATATTTCATCTACCCAATCGGTCAACTTCGGGATAATCTTTCTCCCCTATGACTTCCAGCCTTTTAAACGCAGTGTCCAGGCATCTCGAAAACCTTGGACCTTGATTTTGGCTCTCTTCCTCCATTATATGGTGGGTATTTTAGCTGACGTTCGCCCTTGGCCCCTTCTTCCTACATAAAAAAAAAAAAAAAAAACTTTTCCGACTTCTGGTTTGCATGCTCTCCACTTTACCGTCCAGGTAGATTTCGGTTTATGATAATGTGCAAGGCCAAAATCCAGATTTTGATTCAGTAAAAATGTCGATGAATATCATTAGAATAAATATAGCTTTTTAAACAAGGCGGAAAAGTCAGAATTGAAACACCAGTCCCTTTTCCCTACGGTTTTTATTAGGTAGTACGTGTACCTTCCTTCTTTCCTTAATGGAATAATTTAATCATGGCGCTGTTTAACCTCCTTCCCAACATCTTAGGTCATATGAAGGATGGGACTCAGTTTTACGTGCGATCCGGACCACCGGTCGCTAAATAATTTGGACGCGGAGGACGGTCTCCCATCCAGACCCAGTGTCGCTTAACGACGCTGATCGACGGGAAACGGTGTTACGACTTCCTGAATGGAAGGAAATAAAAAATAATAATGGTGCAGAAAGTGGCCGAGAACCTCTGGTCTGTATCAACAGACAATGAATATATTCATTTAAATTGAATAATGAGACCTTATTTGGCTCGTTGTGATTTCTTTAAGATTCAAGATTTCTTCAGGTAAGATTATAACAAATTCGAGGGGAAACTTGTAGACGTCGAAATTTGCCGAACTTTTGACTTGGGCAACGCAAATTATTTTATTCTCAAATTGGATTTAATTAAATTTTTTCCAGCTCCGAAATCTACTACTATCTACTTTTTTTCAAAGGGAATTTTATATTTAAAGAGTGCCATCGAAGTATACAGAACAAACAGGATTCTTATATTAACTCTTACTTTAATTAACTTTAAAATATTTAAACTTCTTATTTTCGAAATTAAATTGAATGGAGAAGTCTCAAGTTAAATACCCGCAACGTTCCAGTTAGTATGCCATGTGTATAATGTAAAGGAATTCACACACACACACTTCCGCATAAACGAGGAACCGACTTTTTTTAAATCCGTGTCTTAAACACTAATTAACCAAACCTAATTTAACCTAACCTGACATTAGTGCCATCGAACCGAGTAGGGCGTAATAAGTATTTCGGATGCAACTGTGATGGCTCGAAGGAAGTTTACTGTTAAGTCATTAAATAGTGAGGTACGCGCTAATCTAGGCTAGGCTCGGCTAGGCTAGGCTAGCGTAGCCGAACCTAATCAGGACTAACATCTTTTTATGAGTGAAAATTTATATACAGGGTGTCCCATAAGTCCGGCATCATAGGAAAAATAATAAAAAAAGGCAAAACAAAAGCTTTTATTTACAGAAAGTGCTCAATATGTCCAACATTGTTTTCAATACACAAATTCAGACGTGATACCCAGTCAGCAAGCACACGGTGAATGATGTCAGGAGTAATGGTGTTACATGCCCCAATAATGCGCTGCCGCAAATGTTCAACACTCCTAATTTTCTCTGCGTATACCAGCGCTTTCAAGTGGCCCCAGAGATAAAAATCTAGTGGCGTGAGATCCGGGCTTCTAGCTGGTCATTCCACAGGCCCTCGACGTCCTATCCAATGACCAGGGAATTGTTGGTACAGGTATTCCCTTACTTGGGTGCTGTAATGTGCAGGAGCGCCGTCTTGCTCGAACCACGTTGGGAAATTTCCTTCTTCGTTCAAGACACTGGGAAATGCTTCTTCCTTGAGCATACGTAGGTAGGTGCCTCCAGTGACATGTTCATCGAAAAAGAGGGGGCCTATGATGCGATCCTTCCAAATGCCACACCATACCATCACCCGAGATGCACCTTGTTCCTTTGAAGAGGTATACCAGTGAGGGTTGTTTTGAGACCAGTAGCGGGTGTTCTGTCGATTTACCTTACCATTTCCATAAAAAACAGCCTCGTCACTGAACAGAATGGTGGACGGGAAATTGGCATCCCGAGCATATTGTTCCGTAGCCCATTCACAAAATTCCATCCGCGCGCCGGTCGGGATCATCATCATCTTAATTTCTGTAGGACCTGAAGTTTATATGGATGCCATTTGTGAGCCTGAAGAATGCGATGGATGCTACTTTTCGACACTCCTGTCTCAGCGGACAATCGCCGAAGAGACTTATTGGGACTTCTGTTAAAATGAGCCAGGATAGCAGTCGCTGTGTCATCGTCAGTGGACCTCCTTGAAGGTCCTCTGCGTGGTTTATCTTCTATGGATCCTGTTTCTTTAAACTTTGCAACAAGTCTGCTAACACAACTCTGTGTTATTGGCTCGCGGTCTGGATGCAGTCTGTTAAATTCAGCAGCGGCCTCTCTGACTCCGATTTCCTATGAGTAGAATTATCTGGATTCGTTCTTCCTTGCTCACAGACATTATGGCCTGTAGAAAGAGAAAAATATGAATTATGGTTTGTAGAAATAGAAAAATATTAATTTCTCCTATGATGCCGGACTTATGGGACACCCTGTATAATATATATATATATATATATATATATATATATATATATATACAGGGTGTTTGAAAACTTTCTGTACAAATTGTAATGGGGGATAGGCAACACCAAGACAAACCCTTTTCGTCTATAAGTGTATGTTCGCTGACGTCACCATTCGGCGGGAGAGGGCGCCGCTGCAATTGGCTAAAAGGTGAAGTGGGCTAGACTCGCGCTTGCCGCGGCCATTCTTAAATCGGACGTAGTACGCGTAACATGGAGCGCTTCACGACTGCTGAGATGGCTGACATGCATATGGTGTATGGGGCTGCCAATGGAAATGGAAGAGCTGCTGTGAGGTTGTACCGACAGCGCTTCCCAGACAGACTTGTGCCAAACCACTAAACGTTTGCGCATTTGCATCGGCGACTGCGAGAAACTGGAACATTCCATGCAAACATGCATGACACTGGTCGGGAGAGAAACGTGCGCACTCCTGACATGGAAGAAGAAATCCTACGGCGATTTGAGGACAATCCAAGCGCAAGCACGCGAGGTGTTGCACGTATCCTCGGTGTGAACCACGACCTGGTCTGGAGTGTGTTGCACGAGCAGCAGTTACATCCGTTTCATCGTCAGTGTGTCCAGGCATTACAACCTCGGGATTACCCTCTTCGTGTGGAATTCGCACGCTTGTTTCTGCAGCAGACAGCGGTGCAGCCTAATTTTCCGGCTTATGTGCTGTTCTCAGATGAGGCCTGTTTCACACGTGAGGGTGTTTAACATGCACAATTCACGTGTGGGCGCACGCAAATCCACATGCTACACGGGTTTGTAATGCCTGGACTCTCTGACGATGAAACGGATGTAACTGCTGCTCGTGCAACACTCTCCAGACCAGGTCGTGGTTCACACCGAGGATACGTGCAACACCTCGCGTGCTTGCGCTTGGATTGTCCTCAAATCGCCGTAGGATTTCTTCTTCCATGTCAGGAGTGCGCACGTTTCTCTCCCGACCAGTGTCATGCATGTTTGCATGGAATGTTCCAGTTTCTCGCAGTCGCCGATGCAAATGCGCAAACGTTTAGTGGTTTGGCACAAGTCTGTCTGGGAAGCGCTGTCGGTACAACCTCACAGCAGCTCTTCCATTTCCATTGGCAGCCCCATACACCATGTGCATGTCAGCCATCTCAGCAGTCGTGAAGCGCTCCATGTTACGCGTACTACGTCCGATTTAAGAATGCCCGCGGCAAGCGCGAGTCTAGCCCACTTCACCTTTTAGCCAATTGCAGCGGCGCCCTCTCACGCCGAATGGTGACGTCAGCGGACACACACTTATAGACGAAAAGGGTTTGTCTTGCTGTTGCCTATCCCCCATTACAATTTGTACAGAAAGTTTTCAAACACCCTGTATATACATTTTTTAATGTTCCGCGGTATTAAGAGAGACCTCAAAAAATTATCCCACTACATATGTGACGTATCATACACTCGACCTCACTTATGCCAAGTTGCCTACGCACACAGTCACGCTCTTTAACCTTCTGTTGTTAGCGCTCACACCCACGTCATGGTGAAGTTTCGCACGAAAAGTAGATTTTTGGTACTTCCATCTTCATTAAAGATTTTTCAAGCTTGTTAAAATTTTAAAATTAAATTTTTAGACCGTATAAAATATGCAGTCGACTTTTTTCATGTGAGAGAGGCATTTGTGCCAGCGATCGTCCTTGGCAGCACCCCACTTCCTGAATGAAAAAAAAAATGAAAAAATCTAATTGAAAATAATCCATTCCAACATTGAATATGTAAAAGTATATTTTAAAAATCTTAATTCACATTTCAATTTCTTTCCACAGACTTTAAACCAATTAAAAAAATTCTATAATTCGCCGAAAATTTTTAAGCTATACATAGAATGATGAAAAGATATAAAAAAATATAATTCAATCCTATTTTCGGAAATGAACGAAGGAAAGTGGTTTAAAACCATTTTAATTAACTGACTCGATGAAGACAATCTCGACTAAAAGCGTTTTTTTATTATTGTTATTAGTAGTAGTAGTATTTCTTTGCCGATTTCTACAGGGTGTCCACAATGTCTTGTCACCCCAGTAAAATACTAACTGATTTATGTTTTGCTTTCAGACCCATTTGAAATGTGTGATAGTAGCAACTGTACGATCGAACAACGCATATTGGCTAGTACCAGGGTCCATGAGCGACCACGTAATAGCAAAACCATTGAAAATAGTCGCGCAAACTTCCAGGACCGATTCAACCGTGCAGCTCCTCTAAAAAGGAGCTGCAAAAAGAGAGTTGAATGATTGAATCGGTCGTGGAAGTCTGCACGAATATTTTGAGTGGTTTGCCATTACGTGGTCGCTCATGGACCGACCCAGAGCCCAATATGCGTTGTTCGATCGTATAGTTGCTATTATCACACATTTCAAATGTGTCTGAAACAAAAGCGAAAATCCGTTAGTATTTTACTGGGGGTGACAAAATATTGTGGACACTGTAATGTTATAGTTCTCGTACACGTATTCTGAAAATCACGGAACAACGAATTTGCCTCACTTTTCCCGCGCACATTCTATTTAATAACCAAATTTAAGAAATTTATCTTGGCTGGATGCGTCGATAGAAGTAAATTTAAACGTTTTAAATAGTGAATCAATTATGAACAGTTAAAAAATTAAGCCCTTTAAGTACGAGTACTATTAAAATGTGTAAATATTTATTTCCTAAATCCACTTTTTTTTTCTTTTTTTTTTTTTTGTTTGAACCCCGAGTAAAACTGAAAATCATGTGGTGAAGAGAACGAATGAAAAAGGAAGAAGTCTCTTAACAACAAATTAAGATTGTATAAAAAGACGCGGGTTTAAAAGTAACGTAAGGAATATAATATAACTTACATAATATTTTATATAATGAGTTAAAAATACGATATAATGAATTTGTATACACTAGTCATAATAAGATAATATACTACGCACTATAAAAAAATTTAAAAATATAATGTTAAAATCGTACGTGATTAAAATTGAACACAAGGAATTCATATCTTTTTTTTAAAATTTATTTTAAGTTTTTTTTATCTTTATTATGTATTGGTTTCCTTTACTTCCTTTTCTTCTTCCGGTTTGTTACTTCCTGCTTCCTCTTTATTCCTTTCTTTTAACTCTCCGTTCTCAGTTGGTTTATCCTGAAAGAATAAATATTTGTCAATTGGAATTCATATGAGAATAATGTTTGGGAGTAAATCATTGTTCACTTTAATAAAATAGCGTTAAGAATAAAACGAAAGATCACTTTATTTGGAGATTACCAGATCTGATCAGTTTGATATTCTGTCAAGTATATTGTGAGTTAGGTTAGGTTAGGTTAGTTTTTTAGTGTGTCGATGTTTTATGGTCTGTTTATTGTGTGTGTAAATTATTTACGGTCTATATTTTATATATTTTAACTAAAATAATCTGCAGATTGTGGAGTATTTTTTTTTCATAGAAACTCGCCATGAAGGGTAGGTTAATGGTAAAGTGCCGAGCTGTTTATCTGAAGGTAGTGGATAAACTTCAGATTTTAACGATTAAAGCGCTTCTCTGGGCCTTCCTTGATGGGGTAGGGGTTCGTATCCCACGAAAACCTGCGGGTTTCCCCAGTCGTTCGACGTCGGATGTTAAGAATGAATGTTCAACGCGCACCTTCTATTTCAAGAACTAACGATTGTTTTTGGAATTTGTCCATGATTGCGAGGCAATGAACGCTTCTGAAGTGATGCCATGGATGTCACTTCCCTTGAAGGCTCTTGAAGTAAAACAGGCAAACATCTAATATATTTTCCTGTGAGGAAAAATTGAAAAATATGTACATTAATTAGCGCTTTCATGCCTGAATTATGAAATTTTTATTTTAAATATTTTTTCTGTTCAGACCAAAATAACCTCTAATATTCAGATCGTAAGGCTCAAAATCGATTGCCAGACTCGTGTTGCCATAAGGCAACGATCGACGTTAAAGGATTAATAAAGTCGCAGAATAATAATTCAGTGAGTGGGGAGCGAGGAGGCCAGAAACTGGCACAGTGCTTATGCCAACTAATGCGGCCCATTGCGCTACCTTCTGGATTGTTATTACCAGCTCCATCGGGAGTCGAACCCCCGACCTCAGAAGCTTCATTTATGATAGCTTACAGAGGGAAACTATTTTCCCCTCTGAGCTACTGGCGCTGGTAATAAATCATTGTAAATTATACTCGTGTGTTATTCGTAATTAAAAGTTATGTATATACAGTAAAATGATCACTCCTTTCAGGCTAATTCACATTTAGTGACGTCCGTAAAGCGCTTTATACTCGTTGTGATAAAACTATTTATAGTTTGAACAAACACAGACCCACTTTCGAGTAAAAGTAATTTATAATAAAATTATTGTTCACTGTCTTTGCCCTGTATGCGGATACCTTTTCGGAACCGTTGACGATGAATTTGGACGAGTAGATTTTCTCATAAAATGTCTTGATAAGGAGCGCCAGAAGCAACGGCACAGGCATGAAGAGACCGACGCATCCAGGCAACACTGAAAATTACACTCCGATATACGAATCCATTTTAAATGGAAAAACTAAAATAAATGAAAAAGAAAAACGGAATGAAAAAAATGTTTATACGACAATTCCTCCTCAATCTGTGTAAATGACGCCAAAAAAAATATAGTTCCTGAAATTTTTATACATATTAAAAGTATCGAGTAAAAAAATTATAGTGAATGAATAAAACAAAAATGGCAGATGGAAATGAAATTCTCTCTCTCTCTCTCTCTCTCTCCACACACACACACAAACACTTTTTGGTTTTAATTTCAAATGTTTTCCTCCAGAATCAAGTTAGCCCTTTTTGAAAAGAACTCAAAGGCCGATACTCTTAGAATTATTAATTATTTCACTTTTCTCCGATTTATTATGCATAATTGTATAAAGATTAATGATAGGATAAAACCTATCATCAGCTACCATGTTACAAAATATATTTATAAATGCTTTATAAGTTAAGAGGTTCAGAAAATAGTAAATTTTTCCCAAACGAACGGTAAACTTTTCATAACTATCCTATGCATGATACGAAAGATAAGGACGAATATAACAAATATTTCTCTGTACGAATAATTATTATCAGCGCCACTTTATATGAAGGCAAACTTCACAATTCATACTCCACAAAATATAAGACGCTTAAAGTTTCTAAATAGCAACCAATTACAAGTAACCTTCCACCCAAAGCCTTTAAAAAGAAACGTTAATGTCGAGAAAGATTCGACAACTACAAGAGAAAATCATTACAATAAAGCGTCGAGTTGAGTGTTATACAAAAAGAAAGGAACTATCTCTTACAGACAGCCAAATCTCCGGCGGGTTTTTCCAGCGACATCTTGAGGAGAAGAAAAGCGATTCCGTTATTTTGAACGGCCGTTTCGATACTGATTGCGATGATCTCTTTGAGGGATCGACGGAACAGAAGAGCTATCAAAATTCCTGCTAAATGACCGCACAAAGACTGACCAAATCCAGCACCAACTGCCTGCCAATAATAAAACACCATTTATTGCTGTTTTGCCTCGTTCTTCTCTAATTAATTAATTAAATTTATATATATATATATATATATATATATATATATATATATATATTTTGTGTGCGTGTGTAGTAATATCTGATGATGTTGAATTTCCTTCGTAACAGAAAGGGCCATATGATGCAAAGGACACAAAGCTCTACATGGAATCCAAACCACGGGTCATTACATCATCTGAACACAGATCCAACGTCACTTAATTTCGCTGATCAGAGAGAGAGAGAGAGAGAGAGAGAGAGAGAGAGAGAGAGAGAGAGAGAGAGAGAGAGAGAGAGAGAGAGAGAGAGAATATTTCATTACCTTTGTTTTTACAGAACTGCTCGAAAGTAACTTAAATGACTTGTTCAACTCATAATTTTGTTAAAAAATATATGGGCACAATATACAAAATTATATTACAGTGCATTGGTTCGCAATCTTTTTCAGTAATATCCCCTTTATGAGATAAAAAGAAGTGATGCTCCCCTTCCCTTTGTCGTTATGGTAATCTACCGCGCGATGTGGATATACAATTAGTGGTGGGGGGTCCAAAACGATTGTTTTGAAATAAAAAATATAATTCCTGTCTGCGTGTCAATACTTTCCGTTTTCCATTTAAAATAGGTAATGTTTTATGAATTGAAATAACCTACACACAGACATGGGCAGTAAATACTTTAGATGTATTTAAATAGTAAATACATTACTTGAAAATAAAAGTAATTAAATACTAAATAAAATTCAGGTTTTCAGAAAGTATTTAAATAATAAATACATTACTCCTAAAACGCATTTAAATACATTTCAAATACAATTTAGATACTTTTCAAAAAGCACATAAAATCACTATCAGCAGCTTAGAGTCAAATAAAATCGAAAAATCGCAGAAGTAGACGCTGCAATTGTTTTGTGGCACAGAAGACAGTCTTCATTTTACTACCATCTTTGGAAGTTATTCGGAAATATCGGGTGAGTCATACAGTAAGTCTGTTACCACTGTAATGGTGAAATATTGTGTGTTTCAGGTTGTTGATTTGTGAAAATATGGGTATGGTCAAGGATAGGGTATATGCAACAAAACCTCGCAATACTAATGTCAATGATTTAAAAGAAAGAATTTCCACTGTTAATTTCCAATGTGTAATTGTGTAAAAATAACCTCAAATTAAAAAACATCACAGGTTACTGTGGTTTGTAGTTATTTTTTATTCACCATTACAGTGGTAACAGACATGAATCACCCGATATTTTCCATCAAAAAGTGGGTGCAGGTGTGAGTCGCTATTTTTCCACCACTTCCACTTGCTGCAGCCATGTTACAAATGTTGTCCTCGTCTAATATGATCAATAGGCTAAGGCTAATTGCACAGTTAGCGCTGAACTTTACACAACCACATATGACGATGCTTCAGGATAGACTGCCGGCTGCTGCACTGCAGCTGAGTCTGTAACAATCGCCACTAGAGCAGGCTGGAAGTTCCATTTTTCAAGGTGCTTCCAGAAAGTTCCAGCCTGCTGAGCCTGGAACTTTCTGGAAGCACAAGCACCTTGAAAAATGTTTTACTCGTATTCTGTGGTACCAGTTAAACACTGGGTGGTTAGTACTGTACATCCTCGCAAAATTGAACAGTTCACAAAAAAGTATTTTAAAAATGTATTTAAAAACAGGTATTTACAAATACTAAATACTTTTCGAAAGTATTTAAATACATAATTAAATACACTCTCCAAAAAGTATTTATAAATACATGTATTTAAATAATGTATTTAAGTATTTTCAAATACATTACTGCCCATGTCTGCCTACACACATCCCTTATTGCGCTCCTTAGTAACATTCATATTACAGAAGAGTAAATTGTGGTTATAATATTAAGTGCATTAAAAGAAGCAGTAATGAAATTTAGAACGTACCTTCCATGTGAGGTAAGAGAAGAGGTAGAAATTGGTATAAACTCCGAACGAAAATATGAACAAAATGTTGAAAAGTGAAAGTGGTGTCAGAAGTAGCCTCATTATTTTGGTTGTTCTGAAAATACAATTATTGTTGTCACTGTTAATATTGTCACTATTAACAATGACACTTAACATTAAGGCTACGCCGTAGCCAATGTCGTAACACATCTTCCCGTTCATCAGCGAAGTTAAGCGACATTGGATCTGGGTAGTAGTTGGATGGGAGACCGTCCTCTGCGTCCAGATTATGTAACGACCCGTGGTTCGACTCCCCGTAATGCTGTAGGTCCCCTCCGTCATATGACCTCAGATGTTGCGAAGGAAGTTAAACAACCCCAACATTACTCAACATTTCTGAAGCTCAGGCCTGGCTGCAAAGAAAGGCGAATAAAATGTAAATTACTCAACCATTTAAGTGTCTTGTGGTTCCATCGGTTAGAGACTTAAGTTATTGCCCAGCAGTGCCGAGACTCCGCTGATTTGTGGCTTAAATCCCAGTGCTCAGCCTACACCTGGACGGTTGTCTTTTCTGTATCATCGGTCACGACGAAGCGGCGAGCCGACAACCCAACCTTTAACTGACTCGGACTAAGGCAGCCCAGGCTCGGGGCCCCCACCCTCTCGGTGGGATATGCGACATGGATGTTACTAAACCATTTTAAGTGTAAGTAATGTTTAAAATTAATCGTTGTTGTCTGATGGTTGCTTAACCTCCTTCGCAACATCTAAGGTCAAATGACAGGGGACCTACAACTTTACGAGCGATTCGAATCACGGGTCGCTACATAATCTGGAAGTGGAGGACAGTCACCCATCCACCTACTACCCAGACACAATATTGCTTAACTTAGCTGATGGACGGGAAGCGGTATTACGATACTGGCTACTACGTAGCCCTTAATTTAAAATTATTTAAATACCAAAATGTAAAAAAGTTATTCTTTAAGTTCTTCAAGTATACAAAAACCTTTTGGTTAATATAACGGATCCAGCATTCAAATGTACAGTAATATTATATATATATAATATACAGGGTGACGCAAAAGTCAGGAGTCAACGGCGCTAGAGTGCATCGTTTCCGTTCTATGGCCGCCACTGTTTTTAAATAAAAATTACTTTAGTTAAAAAATGTATAGTTTATGCAATGACGACGCTTTGACTCCTGACTTTTGCGCCACCCTGCATATACAGGGTGTTTCAGGAGGAAAGGTCAATACTTCGGGAGGTGATAGTATCGGTCATTGAGAAAAAAAAAGTTCATATGAACATGTGTCTAATTCTGAATGGTTACGGAGATAGAGCTGTTTGAATCTACAAATACAAAAGCATTGTTAATGGTAATCAAGAGAGAGAAACCAATTACTGTTTCTAACATTTAATGTTTAAACAATGGCATTTTGAATGGTATCAGATACAGAAGTGACAAATATGTTAGTTTACAATACGTTTTCGAAAATCCCACCGTCAACCTCAATGCATTTTGCAACTCGTGTGCGAAGATCGCGTGTTGTTCGTCTGAGTTGATCTTGACGTTCCTTTATGCGGGCAGCAGCATCCAAAATGCGCGCGAGCAATTCGTCTCGTGTACCCACCTTTCTTTTGTAAACTTGACTTTTCATCCACCCCCACAAACAATAATCTAACGGAGAGAGGTCTGGAGACCTTGGTGGCCATTGAATGGGACCACCGCGGTCGATCCATCGACCAGGGGAAAGTTTGATTTAGGTATTGCATCACCAGACGGGTAGAATGTGGAGGAGCTCCGTCATGCTGAAAGTACATACCAACGGGTGTAGCCAAAGGAACATCCTCCAATAGTCCTGGCAATTCATTTTGCAGAAATTCTAGGTAACTTTGTCCTGTAAGACTATTCTCTAAAGTAACAGGGCCAATCAGCTGATCATCGATGATACCGAACCACACATTGGCAGAGAAGCGATGTTGAAAATTTGTTTCCACAGTGGCATTTGGATTTTCGTCTGACCACCGATGAGAGTTACGAGTGTTGTTGATACCGTCACGGGTGAAAGTAGCTTCATCGGTGAACAGTATTAATCGAAGCAATCGGCGATTAGCATTTACCCAATGACAAAATTCCAGTCGCATGGCAGCGTCTCCTGGTTGAAGGTGTTGTACACGCTGTCCATGATATGGATGCAAGCCTTCCTCACGTAATGTTCGCCATATTCTTGTGTGTGGTACACCGAGACGTGTAGAAATTCTTCGTGAGCTAGTAGTAGGACTACGCTCTACCAACTGAAGAATGTTTTCCACTTCATCCACATCTTGTTGACCTTCACGTTCAGATGAAACATGAGCGCTGGGAAGTGTACCAATCTCACGCAATGTGTTGAAAACCCTGGTAAACACACTTCGATCCGGAATTCTGCGGTTCGGAAACCGTCGACGGTATTCTGCAACAGCAGCTGTTGCACTTCCATCGCAAAAACCGTAGACATACACCATATCTGCATATTTGGCATGTGTGAAGGTGTGTGGCATTCTTAACACTGCTTCAAACACCAAACAATGTCACTCACAACAGTCAGCTGTCGATTGGCTTATGTTATATGCTTACATTACAGCTTACGTGGTTCAAGGTTATAGGGGAGGGAAGGGGGAGGAAGAGCTGCGCGCGCATCAGATTCAAACAGCTCTACCTCCGTAACCATTCAGAATTAGACATGTTCATATGAACTTTTTCTCACAATGACCGATACTATCACCTCCCGAAGTATTGACCTTTCCTCCTGAAACACCCTGTATATAACCTTGATAAACTTGTTTTTTATTTTGCCCGAACTGTTCATTCTAATGGTCAGGCTTGTTTCCCCACGTTAGACCTGCAGCTTGACGTAGAATCCGAAACCACCATGAGTGGTCAGAAATTACAATTCCTTGCCCGGACTCGACCTCACGATCTCCCGATCATCAGCCCAGTGTCTTTACCACTGGACTACCTAGAGTACCCATTTATTTACTAACCATTTTTTTCTGTATTGAAAGATGAACATCTGAGTGAATTGAGTGCCGCTCGAAATGCGTGGACACACTGCATTTGAAAGATTGGTCATAGACAGGGGAAAAGGGACTGAGGAAGGTTGTTCCAGAGTTGACCGAGTGAGTAGATGAAAGATTGAAAATACCGATTAACCTTGCATTAGAACAGAAAAGGGATTAGAATGTGTCGAAAGTCTGGTACTACATGTCCTCCCCAAAGGAGGAGGTATGCAGTTAGAGAGTTCAGAAGAGCAGTGTCCGTTATAATAACGATAGTAAAGAAAAAGTGAGGCAACACTGCGGCGAAGAGAGACTGATTAAATACAGTCTGTAAGAGGCGGGGAATTGAGGAGACAAAGCCTTTGATTCCACCCGCTCAAGTAGTGCTGTGTGGGTTGAGCCACCCCACACATGAGAAGCGCACTTCATACAGAGGCGGACAAGACCCCCGCACAGAGACAGCAACTAAGTCAGGTGAAGAAGTTGTGGAGCCGGCACAGCACACCTAACCTTTTAGAAGTTGTTTTAGAAAGAGCATATGTGATTTTTCCAGGAAAGATAATGAGAAAAGGAAACACGAAGAATGTTAAGAAAAGAGGAAAGATTGAGTTGTGTATTGTTGAAGTTAAGAGGATAGTCGTGTAGAAGTGTAGAAGAATGTAGAAGATTGTAACGAGAAGACAGATTAAGGAACTGTTTTTAGAGATATTGAAAACCACGTTTTCTCTGCCCCAATCAGAGATAGTAGAAAGATCAGAGATCAGGTGCGCCATAGCCGTCTCTCGCAAAGCATGGAGTGACTGTTGAGAGGACGCTTTGTGAAGTAATGGGCGGAATCATCGGCATAGGAATGGACAGGGGCGTCCGCAGGATTTTTCGCAAGGGGGAGGCAAAACTAACTTATTAGTTCTTAGTTCTTATTAGTTCTTTATTACGTAGAAAAAAATGCACTGCGACCACTACGAGTAAAAACCGTCATCTCCCCTTATCATAGCCTGCTTTCGGTGCTAAATTTATGTACTTAGTAATACTAAGTACATAAATTTAGCACCGAAAGCAGGCTATGACAAGGGGAGATGACGGTTTTTACTCGTAGTGGTCGCAGTGCATTTTTTTTTCTACTAGTCAAGTCCATTTTTTATATGTTATATGATACTATGATTAACTATAATCGTGTAAGTTTCAGTGAAATTGACCAAAAGGTTTTCCGGAGAAAAAATAAATAAAACACTCAATATAATGATATTTGCAAATAATTCCATTACTATATCTTTCAGTATAGTTTATTTAACACTTCTAAGTTCAACGACACGGCACTTCGGTAAAGTAAAGGTAAAGTAAACGACATTTCCTTGAATGTGGAAACACTGACTGAGCTGCAGTAGAATTATAGAAGTCGTTGCGTGGGCAAACACAAATTTCCAAGGGAGGGCAACTGCCCCCTCTTGCCCCCCCCTCCGGACGCCCATGGGAATGGATAAGACAGGAAGTGCGACTTAAATAAAAGGAAGAGAGTGAGTGACAAGACGGAACCATTAGAACATCACTATTAATATATTTAGGAGAAGAACAATGTCCATCTACAACCGCAGCTATAGATCGGCCAGAAAGGAAATCAGAGATGAAGGTGCAGATAGGATAGAAATCCAAGGAGGGTAGTTTGGAAATTAAAGATTTGTGCCAGGATAGAATTGGTTTCCGCTCTCCTCCTGCTCTCGTAGCCAGCCACGCATGTGGTCAGGGACTTTGCACAAGAACCAGTCTAGCTAGTTCTTGAAATTATTCAGGTTGGTGTGCTGGAGGTTCCTCAGTTGATTTGGGGATACATTGAAAAGTTTTGGGCCTCATATTCTGAGGATATTTTCCAACCTCGTTTTCATGGCCCCCCCCCGTCCCACCGCAGCTGAGACGGTACAGAATCTGCCTCCCCTTTCATTCCAGTGTGTTTCTATTTCATTGGGATACAACCATAGAGTATTTTTCATACATATATTACTGTGTATCGCTCGCGTCTTCTTTCCAGGGAGTAGAATGTTAAGGGTTGTAGTCGAGACCAGTTGTCTTCATTTTTCGCTTCTTATTTTAGAAATAGAAGTCCTTTGTATGGTTTTTATGTTTTGTTTGCAGTGTCTCATTTTCTGTATGAGCGTATGATTACTGAACAATACTCGCTTATTGGTATGACTAAACTTTCATAATTTTAACATGTTTGCTTTTTCTGTGAAAGCTCCTCCATTCCTATTACTGTATTTTTCTAGCTGTTGTTATTTTAATGGTATATTCTCTGAATTCTGCATCCGATGACATTACTGCTCCAAGATTCCTGACTTATGGGCTTGGTGTTATCTGTTTAGCTCGCAATGTTTTGTACCCTTTACTCTGTAGCACCTTTTTGTTACCATATCTTATAAGGTGGAATTTTTTTTCGTTGAATTTCAAATTGTCTTCTTCCGCACACTTGAATAATGTTTTATAGTCTTCCTAGGTCACCTTTTTTTGATATTTCCTTACAAATCTTTGTCTCAATTATTTTCTTGTAGGTAGTAAGCAATTTTACTTCTAATTACCCGTTCGAAGCAATTTATGAAGGAGCTACTGGCTGATGATTCTTAAATATTACTCTGTTACCTCCAAATCTAATGGAAGTGAAATATGTCCTGTGTCGAGTGATTTTCTCCATAGTAAGTACAGAGGCTTGGCAATACTCTTCTTACATTTTTTCAGAAACGTGACACTCCATGTGTCTGGTCCCGGTGCTGAATTTTTTCGTACGTGTGATCGAGCCTAAATTACGTCTACTTCCAAGAACTCTAAACTCATTAATAGGTTCGTGTCCAAACTTATTGGATGATTTGTATCTATCTCAGAGAATTCATCTGGGTCTTCTACTTTTAACTCGGACTTAGGGGTGCTAGAGACACAGTTAAATTGTTGCTTAAGCAGTTCGCTCATTTTTTCTGGGTCATTTGTGTATTCGATTGCCCCATCTTTTAACGGACCAACGCTCTCCTTACATTGTACTTTTCTTTTCACAAACGTATAGAAGTACTTTGGGTTAATTTGTTTTTTGCTACCTTGCTTTCCTCCTCGCTTGTCTCGTGGATGAATGTTTGTTTTAGGTCCCTTGGAAGCTAACTCTAGTTGCATATCGAGGAGGTTATGTTCAGAGAAATGTGTGTGTTAACTTTTTATTTATTGTCATTGTTATTTGTCAAAATTAAATCCAAAACTTTCTCTCTCTCTTTTTCTAGTCGCTTCACAGATTTATTGGGTAAGTGCATAATGTTCCATAATATCAAACAGCATTATTTCCTGGGTTTAATCATCTTTTGTAATGTTACCATGAAACTTCTCAACATATATAACTTCGTCATTTTTCTTTCATGTTATGAATGGAAGGTAAAGATATCTACGGATTAAAATATTTGGTGCTGGGGTTTTAAGCAATTTTAACATGTTTTCTATTTCATTTGTAACGAATTGGAATTCATTATTTGTGGCGTTTGGTGGTTTGTACATATTCATAATGTTAGGTACAGAACTTTTACTTCTAAAATAAGAACTTCGACTGTGCTGTTTGATTTTCTGACTTTCACTTCACATGGGTGTGTTTTTCATGTAAATACAACAGCCTCCTCTTTTTCTAGCAAACCCATCTGATCTGTATATGTTGTAGTCCTTTATTGCCATTTCAGTCTCTTCGACTGAATTTCCAATCTTTTTCGCATTTATGCACGCGCGTTTCTGTTAGACATATCTTTGATGGTTTCCAGAGCTAAATTTTGCAGGTATTGTAGTTTGTATGGTCAGCCTTGTATGTGTGTGTATAATAAATTTACGAAATTAATAATCTTGGTACTCGGTTCTCTTGGATAATGGTAGTTTTCCGATCGATTTTGATGGTTCCCTTTCGGTGTTATTGGGTGGGACGTTGCATTTGAGAATACTGGGTATGTGTGGTCCTTGATACCATTGTGGTTTTGAATTAACGGTAGATAGTGTTTGACGGGAGGGTGGTATATATATCTGCATATCTGGTACATATATGCGAAGTTCGGTCTTTTCTCATTAAAAGGGACAATTGTTCTTCTATCGTTCTAATTTCTTCTAAAAAAAATGTACTTCGTTGTCACTACTTTTATTTAGGGTTTGAATCTGTTTTTTTCTCTCTATATATATATATATATATATACAGGGTGGGCGGAAAGTAGCTCCCTATTTTGGATTGGTAAAAAAATGCGTATATTATCCATTTATTTCAGAAGAAATAATATGAAAAGGTAGGCATACATGGTAGGTTTTCTCTAAAATTCAATGTGGGCTCCAACTCTTTCCACCAGCTTCTGGAGCCGCCCAGGAATGGCGTCCACTGACTTTAGCAGGAACTCCGGCGGGATGGAGGACATGACTTCCCGAATTCGGTCCTCCAGTTCTTCCAATGTCCTCGGTTTGGTGCGTAGACTTCTTCCTTTACCCACCCCCAAAGAAAGAGTCGCACGGTGTCAAGTCGGGGCTCCTGGCTGGCCATTGATGTGGACCACGACGACCCATCCAACGCCCAGGGAAGTGGGCATCCAGCCACTCACGGACAACAAGAGCGAAGTGCGGAGGGGCGCCATCTTGCATAAATATCAGATCGTCGATGTTCTCCCATGTGCTGACAACCGGCCAGACCTCGTTTCGCAACATAGCAAGGTACCGCTCAGCATTCATGGTGTTGCGCAGAAGGAACGGGCCCACAACCTGATCTGAGGTCATACCACACCACACCGTTACACTGAACCGATTCTGCCGTTTTTCAGCGGTAACCGTGCGACTTCTTTCTTTGGGGGTGGGTAAAGGAAGAAGTCTACCGCACCAAACCGAGGACATTGGAAGAACTGGAGGACCGAATTCGGGAAGTCATGTCCTCCATCCCGCCGGAGTTCCTGCTAAAGTCAGTGGACGCCATTCCTGGGCGGCTCCAGAAGCTGGTGGAAAGAGTTGGAGCCCACATTGAATTTTAGAGAAAACCTACAATGTATGCCTACCTTTTCATATTATTTCTTCTGAAATAAATGGATAATATACGTATTTTTTTACCAATCCAAAATAGGGAGCTACTTTCCGCCCACCCTGTATATATATATATATATATATATATATATATATATATATATATATAGGGGACGGTGGGGTAAGACGGACCCATGGGGTGAGATGGAACCCCCCCTCTAAACCCAAGCAGAAAGGGCGAGGTTCAGATATTGGTTGCTAGATGTCCTTCACGTCACCAAACAAAAGCATGACACAAAAGAAAAAAGCAAAGCAAGCGAAAGCTGGGCCATCCTCGGCTCATGACAGTGACAGTGAGGATGGAGATTCAACCAAGTGCTTGTATTGCAATGACACGTTTGGTAATTCTGTGCGAGGGGAAGGGTGGGTTTGTTGCGCAATTTGCAAGAGATGGGCACATGAGGAATGTGCAGGGGTAGAGGATGACGAGGAAGGTTTGTGTGTGTGAGTTGTGCCAGTAAGGATGGACCCCTGGGGTCCATCTTACCCCGTGATTCGTTTTTGGTACAATAAAAATATTGATTTGGTAAAATCTCGTGTTTCAGTCTTTTCCTCTAAAAACCGTGACCAGGGTGTGGACTTTAAATATAACACCCCAAAGCACCACCACAACCCCCAAAATTATATAAATGTGGTTTCTAGACTCATTTTTGTTTTGTGTTAGGTAGTCCGTCTTACCCCGCCTTCCCCTACTGTGTTATATATATATATATATATTTTTTTTTTTTTTTTTTTTTTGTATTGGGGCGTTTACCGCCACTTCCCGCTATATGGTAGCGGATATCATGGCGAGGCGGAATACGAGAAAGAGAAACGGAGACGGAGAAAAGGCACTAGAAAAGGGAGAACAGCGGACTACAGGTGAGAAGTCACCTAAAGCTCAGATAGGATGCGAGATTGGGAGAGGAAGAGGAAAAGACGGTCAAGCGAGAAGAGAGGGCTCTCAGCGAGCATAAGGCGTAAACGTTCGGGGAGGGGGAAATCAGAAAGGAACGGGAAGGCGCGACGACGTACTGACGACAGGGTGGGGCATTCCACAAGGATGTGAGAGACGGTGAGGGGCGACTGGCAGGAGGCGCAACGAGGAGCCTCCTGCCGGAACATAAGATAGCCGTGCGTGAGGCGCGTATGGCCGATGCGAAGCCGCGCAAGGACGACCTCTTTGTGTCTGGAGCGGTGGAAAGAGGACACCCAATATGACAGACGGGGGCGGATGGACCAGAGTTTATTTCCGGTGGCATCGTCCCAGGACTGTTGCCACATGCGGTCGTAAAAGGAACGAAAGACCTGCACATAGTCTGAGAAGGGGAGCGGGCGGGGGAGGGGAGGCAGCGAGGCGGCGGACCGGGCTATGCGGTCCGCCGCTTCATTACCAGAAACACCAACATGGGCGGGAACCCAGCAGAAGGTGACCCGGATCCGGTGAACGGTGTGCAGGACATGGTACTCCTGTTGAATAAGGCGTACGAGGGGGTCCGGGGAATCATAGCGCTCGAGCGCCTGAAGGGCGCTCAGCGAGTCCGAAAAAATGGTACAGGAGGACCGCGAACAACCCGATACCAGACGGAGGGCTTCCAGAAGGGCAAAGAGCTCCGCGGAAAAGATGGAGGCCTGAACCGGCAGGGGGATACCCCGGGAGGTAGGTGACAATGACGGAGAGAAGACGGCGGCCGCGACACCTGCAGGGGAGCGCGAGCCGTCGGTGTAGACGGAACGTCGTCCGAATGGACGGGAAGATGGGCCAGAAAAGAAGACCGGAGGACGGCAGGAAGAGACTCCTTACGCAGGCCACGGAGCGCCTGGCAACGGCAGATAGGGGTGGTCCGCCAGGGGGGCGACAGATCGAAGGAGAACGGCAGAATAGAGGGTGGGGGGATCCCCAGGGACGAGAAAATCTCGGCCAGAGAGGCAGCGAAATGCCACGTGTCAGGCCGGGGTAGCGCCGGGGAGATCGCGGAGAAGAGTAGGGACATCGGAAGGCGGCAGATGCGAAGGTAACACTTCGCCATGAGAAGGCCCCGGCGAAGGGGCAGGGGGGGTGTCCACAGTCCACCTGAAGACTAGCGACAGGGGACGAGCGGAAGGCACCCGACGCCAGGCGAAGGCCACGGTGGAGAAGAGGATCCAGCATACGGAGTGCCGGAGAGGAGGCGGAGCTGTAGACCACACAGCAGTAGTCGACACGGGATTGCACCAGGGAGGTGTACAGGCGCAGCAGAGTACGCCTGTCCGCCCCCCAGGTCGTGTGGGACAGATGACCCAAAAGGGAGAGGGTGCGGCGAGATGTTTGCCGCAACCGCCTAAGGTGTGGAACCCAACCGAAAAATCCGTCGAGGGTCATACCCAGGAATCTAACGGATGGGACGAGGGGAAGAGGAGTGCCGGCAAGGGTAAGGGCGAAGGTATGCGACAGACGGAGGCGCCGAGGACGGAAAAGCATACTGGAAGACTTAGAGGGTGAGAAAGCATAGCCAACCGAGGACGCCCAGCGAACCACCGCGTTGATGGCTAGCTGGAGCCGACGTTCAGCCAAAGACGGGAGGCGGCCAGAGCAATAGATAGCCAGGTCATCGGCATAGAGGGAGCTACGAACGGATGTAGGCAGGACCGTAGCGACTGTGTTCATCACGAGTGAGAAACACAAGACGCTAAGGACACTACCCTGAGGGACACCCTCCTCCAACGGAAAGCGGTCAGAGAGGGCAGAACCGATGCGGACGCGGAAAGAACGGGCGGACAAGAAGTTATAAATAAAGGAAGGGAGAAAGCCTACGAAACCCAGGGAGCGTAAGCAGTCGAAGACCGCGCTCCGCCGGGTAGTATCGTAGGCCTTCTGGAGGTCGAAAAAGACGGCGAGTACAAATTGACGCCGGGAGAAAGCCTCCTGCACGTCATGGCTAAGGAGAAGGAGGGGGTCGGTGGTAGACCGGAAGCGCCGGAAACCAGCCTGGGTAGCAGGGTACTGGTCACTCGCCTCCAAGGTAAAGGACAGCCGCGAGGCGACCATCGCCTCCATCACCTTGCAGGCACAGCATGTTAGGGAAATGGGGCGATAGTTCGACGGGAGTGAGGGGTCTTTATCGGGCTTCGGGATGGGGACGACGATGGACTCACGCCATCGGTCCGGAAATGAACCCTCCAACCAAATCCGGTTATAGAGGTCCAGTAGAAAGCTGAGAGCAGAGGGGTGGAGATGCCGTAACAAGTCATAGGGGATATTATCGGGGCCGGGGGCGGAGGAGCGTCGGGGGCGGAGGGCCTCCCGAAGCTCTGTCATGTGGAAGAGGTGATTATAGGGGTCATCCCTATGAGGTGGAAATTCCGGTGGGTCGCGGCGGGAGTGGGGGAATCGGAACTGGAGATGGCTGCAAAGTGCGCCGCGAGTGCGTTCGCGACGGCCTCCGGATCGGACACGAACTCGTCGTCCCCGACCCGAAGCACCGGGGGTCGAGGGGGGACACGGGTCCCCTCAAAGCTACGCACCTTGCGCCAAACAGTCGAGGGGGCAGTCGAGGAGGAGATCCCGGACACGTAACTCCGCCAGGAGGTACGCCGGGCCAGTTTCAGGACCCGACGGGCCACTGCCTTCAGGCGCTGAAATTCTATCTTGTGCTCCAGCTGGCGGGTCCGGTAGAAGCGGCGGCCGGCACGGCGCCGCTCCTGAACGGCATGGGAGCACTCTGGGGTCCACCATGGGACGCTTCGCGGCCTGGGTGAGCCAGAGGTACGGGGGATGCAACTGGCGGCAGCCGAGAGGATCTTACTCTCGAGGAAGGCGAGGGCCTCATTGACGGAGGGAAAGGCAGGAATTGATGGCGAGATCGCCGTGCCCCTCGCGTATGAGGCCCAGTCTGCTCGGGCGAACAGCCAGCGCGGGCGGACAGAGGTGGGGGGGAGGAGACGGGTCGGGGTAAGACACACTGGGAAATGGTCACTGCCGGAAGAATCCGGCAGGACCTCCCAGGTGAACTCCGTCACGATTTCGAGGGAAACCAGGGAAAGGTCGATACAGGTGAAACTGTCATGGGCCGAGTGAAGGCAGGTTGGGGAGCCATCGTTCAGAAAGGTGAACTCGAGCTCGTCCATAAGGGAGAGAAGGGTCCCGGAGAGAAAGGTGGAGCAAACGTCCCCCCAGGCCGGGTCCCGACTGTTGAAGTCCCCGAGAATCAGAAAAAGGCGGGGAAGCTGAAGAATTAGGTCACGGAGAGAATCGGGTGGAGGGCGTACGTTAGGGGAGAGGTAAAGAGAGCAGACCGTGAGCTGGCGCCCCAAGGAAAGGCGCACGGCCACAGCTTGCAGGACTGTACGGAGCGGGAGGGGGCGGAAAGGGACGGAGCGGTGCACGAAGACCGCGGCGCCCCCCCCTCCCCGCCCCATCGAGAGGCGGGGAAGGGAGCCCGCAGTAACCGGACACTCGAGGGAGGGAACGGGATCCCAGAATCGTCTCCTGAAGGCAGAAACACGCCGGACACCTGGAGGCCAGGAGAGAGGAGAGATTCTCGAGGCCTACAAGGAGCCCGCGGATGTTCCACTGCAGGAGCGAGGTATAGGGAGGGGTAGGAAGGTCAGCGTAAAGGATGGTTATGGGGTGGGTGGGCCGATCGGGCGGCCCGAGATTAAAGAGGGAATCGGAAAGCCCCGGAGTTCAGCGAGGGACGCCGAACGAGGGCGAAGGCGAGGGTCACCCCGACGAGGGGGCGATGTGGAACCAGACGCCGGCAAGTCCTCCAGAAGAGGAGTCTCCCGGACGTCCGGGGGAGAGCGATGCAGAGAAGGGGATGTGAGAGGTATCCAGAATGCCCCTCCCTTCACCGGAGGTGCGGGGGAGGCAGGACTACGAGGGGGAGTGGAAAATAATACCTCACCCAGAGGCATTGGCAGGTCGAGGAGAGAGATGGGGCGGGTCAAACGCGGGGGCGTGCACGTCCCACCCACGCCGACCAGGCGGGCGAGTTCCCCCTCCAGTGGGTCCATCGACCGGGCCGGAGAGGGGTGTATCTCAGCCCCCACCACGAGGGCCGTCGGGGACCCCAGGGGGGAGCGTGCATAACGGTTGCGCAGTGGGGACGGTGAGGACACCGGGGCGGTAGGGCGAAGGGGGCGTTTGTGTTTGGGAGAGGAAGGTGATGCGAGGCTTATGGCTTCGAACCTTTCGGGGTCACCACTGGCGCGGCGCTTGCGGCCCCTACCCCTCCGTCGTGCGGCCCGCATGGGTGACGGCGGGTCACGATCCGGAATGGGGGTGGCCGAAGGCGCCGGTGGAGAGGGCGTAGAAGGGGCAGGGGGGGTTGCCGACGAAACATCGGCGTTCGCGGAGGGAGCACGTGGGGACGCGCTGGTAGTACGGGGAGCCGCGGTAGGAGTCTGCTGGGCGGCAGAGGATGGACTGGGAGTAGCGGACACGGTGGGTGGAGGCGCGTTGGGAACCGCCGGTGAGGACGGGGTCCGGGAACGGAGAGCCTCGGCGTACGAGGCACCACGCCGGGCCTCGCAGCCACGCAACCGCTCCCGCGCCTCCCGAGCGCTGAGAAACTCTGATGAACAGAGGGCCCGAACCTCCCTTTCAAAGAGGAAGGACGGGCAAGAGCGGGATGAAGCAGGGTGTGGTCCATGGCAGTTGGTGCAGGAAGGCGGAGCAGTACAGGGCAAGGGGTGGGGAGGGCCGCCGCAGCGGACACACAACGGGGCCGGCTGACGGCAGGAGCTGCTCACGTGGCCAAACCTATTACACTGAAAACAGCGCGTAGGATCTGGCACGTATGGTCGTACTGAGAATTCGCACGCTCGTCTCTCACCAAAGCCCCAGAATACCGAAACGGGGGGCACCAGTGAGTCGAAAGTGAGGAGCAGGCGAGGAGAAGGGGCGGTTGGGGACCGCGATCTGTCGGGAAAGCGGTACACCCTCACAACACCCTGGGAGGCGAGGTCAATCTGGAGGTCTTCCACCGGGATGGGTAGAAGACGAGCAGCGTAAATTGTGCCCTGGCACTGATTGAGGCGGGGGTGGGGAGTCACCGTGATCCCGCAGCCCAGGACATCGGGGATAGCGAGCAGAGAGGAGGTTTCGGCAGAGGAACGCGACCTTATCAAAATGGAGCCATCCCTCTGAGGCCGAAGGTCAAAACGCGCCGTCCCCGTCTTCCCATAGATCGCTCGAAAGAGGCGTTCGTGGTTAGTGGGGAGGGGCTTGGAGGAGGAGGGGCGGAGGACGAGGAACTTGTCCATCGTCCTAAGGCCGAGTGAAGCCGTCTGGCCAAACACCACCGGAACTTCGAGGGGGCGAGAAGACGAGAAAGGCGGACGGCGACGTCGGGTCCCACGTCCCCCAGGGGCCGAGGGGGCCGGGGGCGATGAGGCCCGACCGGAGTGGGAGGCGACCGGGGCCGCGGGCCTCCCACCTGAGGGCGAAAAAGCAGGTGGGTCCCTATCGGGACGTGGAATATGGGGGGATCCAGGGGTCGGGGGGTCCACTGCAGGTCCATCCGCTACTGGCGGGGGTCGGGCAGCGGCGCCACGAGCCTGGGGAAGAGAGGGAGAGGAGGTGTCGGCAAGAAGAGCAGACGGGGTGGGCGAGGGCTGCCGACTGCCCTTACCAGACCCACGGTCCAAAGAGGTAGTCAGAGGGAGGTCAGATGCACAAGCCGGGTCGTCAACGAGGTCCATTAGATTTGTAAGTGTTTCCATAGAAAATTTTTATTGTTGTTTCGCGCCCGGGGCCGCGGGGAACCGATTGATTACCCGGGGCCCAAGGGGACCAAGCGCACGCCGGCGGGGGATGGGTGCCTCGTCCCATGTAGGTACCCCAGTTTCAAAAGGGGCCCTTGCAGCGTCGAAAGTTCTCCCCCGCCGGCAGCAAAGACCAAGGCCCCCCAGGGTCCCAGGCCTGGGCACCCTACCAGCCAACTTAGTCCGGTCCCGGCCATGGGGGCGAGGCGACCAGCCCCGGCAGCCCACGGGGCGCGCGAAGTGAACAGAGAAAGCAGAAAAAACAGAGGGGGCAAGGAAGAGGGTAAAGAGGGGAAGACAGGAAAGAGGGGGCTGTAGGATAGCAGGGTATGCTAAAAGTCCACTTCGCAACCGGGCGGGGACCCGGCAGGGCCCCCAGCCGCGGCTGACCCCCCTCGCCACATGGAGGCAGGAGCCCGCGGGCGATCCACCCCAGAAAGACCGCCCGCGGGGAGGGGGTATATATATATATATATATATATACATACACACAAAAATTAATCTTCATTAAATAGGTTTTTCAGTAACAATTCCCATACATATAGCACTGAATTATAATAGATAGATAGTTACACCATGTTAGCAACTATGATGTAGAATTAACAAGTTTATGGTAAACCATGAAAAGTTTGTTGATAAATATAGAAATTAATAGGAAAAAATACTTCGTTCGAACAGCCACTGCATATGTTAACTCTATGACTAGTTCAAATGATCAACTCAAGTAAGTTTAGCCATGCAATAACGGCGCCAGCAACATATGTTTACTTTTCAGCAAGTGAACTGAAATAGTTGCACTGACCATGTCGAGTGGTTGTTATATTTTTTGGTTGTTACAAAGTAGTTTTTCTCTCTATGACTTAAACCAGTGTTAGTTCTACTGGAAATAAAAACCAGTCCTTATATAATATACTTCTAGGGTTAAATTAGGTTCTAAAATTTTAGTACTATACTTAGTGAACCCAGTACGTGGTCAAATATTTGCAAGCCAATCCATGCAAATGATTAATCCAACCATGCTTCTTTTTTTGGTAACAAACTTTACTGATTCGTGCAATCAGCATGATTAATTAAGTATTGCATCGACTGGTTTGTAAATATTTGACCATTATCGGGATGTTGTAACTTTTTCTTAATGATACTTCACCTTAAACTCGCATATGAGAAACGTTAGAAAAGCGTTTTCATGGAAACTTATCCAGATTTAGCCTAACCTTGGAAACTTAAGCTGAATCATTATTCCTACAAAACAAGGTAATATCAATATGACAATTCCAGCGAGCACATTGGCGTAAGGAATTACAAAGTTAGTTCCTGCTACGATAACTGAACCAAGGGTCAAAAGCCAAAAGGGAACTGCCCCTGAAAAAATAAAAAATAAAAAATAAAAAATAAATTAATATAAATTATTATAAAAGAAATAAACAAAATGTATGAGAAAATTAGTAACAAATCGTAATTCAAAACATACTATAATTCTTACACCTTTGAGACAAACAGAGAAGCTAAGATTTAGTCCCGTCAATTTAGTATTATACAGAGTGCATTTCATTTTCATTATTATTATTATTATTATTATTATAAATGGATGAATAAGAAACGCAAAATCTCCGTTACTGGTTTAAGGAAATGCTCAGGAAATCATCCATGACAGAACAATAGCAAGGAAATGAAATACATAAATAAAATTGACGTAAAAAACATTTTACAAGGATGTTTGGTGCGTAGAAAGACTCATTAAGAACGCTGGATGCTCCAAAAGAGCATTGACCTCACCCTCCAATAAGAGACAAAAAAACAAAAACTAGAAAAGTATCGGGGAATGTGATCCTCCTCCTGCAGAACTCTTAAATGGTTCAATACACACACAACACACACACGCATCTATGCATAAGCAAGGTACCAACTATTTTGAATACATATATCTAAAAACTAATTAATGAAACTCAATTTAACCTACCTCAACCTTTGTGCCATCGAACTGAGAAGGGCATGATAAGTGTTTGGGATGCAATTGAAGGCTCGAATGGTGGTTTCTGTTAAGTCATTAAATAATGAGGTACTTACTAATCTAACCTTAACTAACTTAACCTAGCGTAACCTGAACTAATTATGATTAACATATCTTTTTTCCGCCACTAAAAAAATTTTCGGAGCTTTTATATAAATTATTTAATGTTCCGAGGTACAAAAAGTTTTACCTCTCAAAAAATTATCCCACTACATCTGTAAATTATCACACACTCGACCTCACTTGCGCCCAGTTGCCTACGCACAAACACACACACACGACCAAAAACAAGGCCTCCACCCAGATTATCGCGCTGGCGGAGGTAACGAGTAATATCAGCATAATAAACTTTCTTTTGTTAAAACGTCCTCCATAAATGGTCGAATTCAACACAGTTTCCAAAGATAAAAACTGAAAAAAATATTTCCCTTACAAAATTGATGCTTACCAAGCGCTACCACCGTAGACGTAAATGTCATCATAACGGACAGATCGAGAGAACCTCCCAAAAGGTGGGTCCACATGTTAGACAAGCCGCCCCCTGGGGAGCTCCCACTGGCGAAGAGACCAAGGCGGAAGAGCGGTTCATCTGGGAAGATTAACAATCCGAGAGAAAATGCAATCTGTATTTTAAGAATTATAAAATTAAATGACGAAAGAGAAAGGTCCATAATTTAGTTTTCTTTCCATCCAATTATATTTTCGCTTTCCTTACCAAAGGCATACAGACGAACTGGCAAAAGAGTCCGATGGCGGGTCCGAACGGCTTTTTAATGATCATTTTGACCAGTTCCAAATCGAGGTTCGTTCCCATGTTTGTGTAAACAATGATCAGAATGACGGTAAGGCAAATTTGATATACTTTTGTCAGGTACTGCGCGAGAAGCATTACTGCCACGTTCAATGTACCCTTTGCGAGGATCTAGAATAATAAAACAAAGAAAGGATAATAAAAACAGATAATAAAAACGAAATTAATAATAATAAAATAACTAAAAAGCCGTCGAGTTTACCAGCCAAACACGTACATAACAATTATTACAGTATGGTATTATGCTTTCAGAAAACGCCAAATAATCTTGATCCCTAAACTCGCACTTAAGAATAAGTATGCACTGTCTGTGACAAATGTGCTTAAACTGCAAAGCAGCAGATCTCGAATTTTCAGAAATTTCCACACAGACTACAACTTAGAAAAAAAACACCCTTGGAGCCCTCAAACGTATTCCAAACAATTATCATGCTCTTCTCGGTTCGATGAGACTAAGGTTAGGTTAGGGTAATTGTTTTTTTAATTGAATAACCTTTATTGATAATAAAATAAATACATTGGTTTTACAATTTACAATGACAAATAACTGTGAAGCTGGACTATTTATTTTCTTTAATTTGGCCCTTAAGTTTTAGGCTTTACTGGGCTCTAATTAGTTTTTAGATATACAAATTTTAAAAAGTGGACACCTCACTTATGCAGAGATACGCACGTGTTGTGTGTGTGTGTGTGTGTGTGTGTGTGTGTGTGTGTGTGTGTAAAATATACAAATTTATGAAAATTGAATCAAACGGTGCCTCGTAATAGTTGAAATTAATCCTTTCGAATAGAAATGGAAAATTCTACCAAATAACAAATGAGACTAAAACCTATACAGACCATAATCACGCTTAATAAACTGTATTAAATTGCTTTTAATGCCAATCGTTGGAAAAAAAAAAATCAGCAACAGAGCGAATTCAAACATGTAATAACAAACATGATGCAAAGTCTTGACAGTCATTAACAAAAGATGACATTAATCTGTTAGTTATAAAATAAATAAAACCTCAAATGTTGTCATTAATTACATATGCATTGATAGATAGATAGATAGAGTAATTATTATATGTAATATATGTATTACGGATTCATTACATATTGCTTGCTTATTAATTACCTCGTTTTTCGATCCGCGTAACGTCACAAATATTTTGTTGTAACCGATGAATTTGGCGGACATGTTAATGTATCCTTCAACTAAAATGGGTTCTTTCAGTGTTTCGTTGTCGAAAAAATATTCGGTGATACTCGACACGGACGGATGAAAGAACTCTTCATGGCCGGATATTACCGAGATAGACTGTTGAAAAATAAAAAATAAAATCGGTAAGCGAACGAACAACAATATTTAAAATATATAATCCAAATACTTGCTTGAGGCAAGTGCATATACAGTATACCAGGGTTGGGGTCAAATACACTTTGTCAACTACAAATACAAATATGGTAATTTTGGAATTGTCAAATACAAAAGCTTTTTTATTTGGCAAATACAACCACAAATTGTTCAAATACAAATACACGTTTCAAATTGTCTGGTTCTGACTTCTATCAATCAATTATTTCTTTCCGTTGAGACTGTTTAAGTTAAAAAGTAAACAAAAGTGACCATTACTAGAAATTATTTCGTTAATAATTAACAAAAACAATTCGTTACTGGTTACACTTTACAAACATCAACTCTTCAAACCGCTCATCAAATCTACTGATTCGTTGAGGTGTTGCATTTGACATGTATTTGAGCAAATACGGCAAGTATTACGATCAAATATAAATAAAATAAAAATACATATCCTTCGAGATTCTCAAATACAAATACGGAAAATGACTATTTTAAATACAAATACGTATTTGACCCCAGTCCTGATATATACACGGTCTTTTCTCACAAAAGAAGGTTTATATTGTCCCAGATACATTCTGTAATTGACCATATTCCCCAAAGAGAGTAATAATTCTGAAACCTCAGATTTAACACGAATCCTTCAGCGATTTTTAAGATAATTCATCATGAGACAATATTTTAATGTATATCATGCAGATCAGTCCACAAAAATCTCTTCTAGTCGAATGGTTGTCATGTAATACCAGTAACACTGGTTATGATGTAGTTTTATATTATTAACAAACTTGTGAACTGTTAAAACTAAAACAAAAATCATCGCTAAAACTAAAAAAAAGAAAGAGAGAAACTGACCTTATCTTCTACATTTACTTCAACACTCTTAACTCCCATAACAGAGGAACTCCAAGGGATTACGTGATTTTCCTCCTCCACGACCTTAAATGGTTCTTTGACATAAAAACTGATAGCTTTGGAGGAATTAGGAACTTTAAAACCCTTGTCTTCGTACGACTGAAAAGAAAATATGTACGTTATATTAAGGGTACATATAAATTAGTTTTCTTGCCTTTTCTTCATTAGGGACACAGATAACAAGGGTAACCAGAAAAAATGGAATGTTGGGGTTATTTAACATCCTAAGGTCACTGACTTCGCTCAACTTCGCTGATCGACGGGAAGTGGTGTTATGACATCAACTACGATGTAACCCAGGTAACCAGGAACTTCGTTTCCTTACTACGTGGGGTTGAGTATGCCCCAAGAGTCGCCCGAGCAGAAGTAAGGTGAGTGGCCGGCCCAACCTCACCTGATGCCAGTAGCTGGGAGCGAAATCAGAGCTTCACTGCCCAGTCTGACATTGTGACCACTGAGCTACTGGTCGTTCTAGGACAGTGGTTCTTAACCCCTGGGTCGGCAAGTCATTTTGATTGGGTCATTAAACTGTCATTTATCATTTATTTATGTTATCCCTAATCATTCATTTTATTATCTACTACAAGTGAACTGTTTGAAGGCATGGGTCGACCAGAATTTGGGTCGCAGCCTAAAGAGGTTAAGAACCACTGCTCTAGGAGCACGGATAATTCTTAGAATTAAATGTCTTAATTGTATTTCTTACAGTCTATGAGAAAAATTTTAGTTAATATGTTAATCCATTAACATATTAAGCAGTGGGTGCTGGAAGAAGATCAATCTGTTCATTCGTTCAGTTATGTGTGAGAGAGAGAGAGAGAGAGATTAGTATTTTTTATTATAGATTAATATAACTTTCGAAAACTTGCATTTTTTATGTTGTCGATTGAGACTTCCACCTTGATTTCATTAACCTCGGATCTACGGTGCTGGTTCGTTTCCAACGATCCGACCGAAATAAAAACGATTATATGAATGCAAATAATTGGCGAAAGTTCCCAAGGATACCATTTATAGCGTTATTCGAATTCATATACCGGACCTGGCAGTACTCGGTAGGATGGGCTTCACCTTCGGGAAATTAGGAATCATCGCGCGGAACATTTGAAAGGTTGAATGGGCTAAGATGTTTATCAACACTTTATTTGGATTCAAAGATGTTTGTATACCTAAAGGGATGAAAGGAGCAAATATGCAATTCCAAGGTTATCTTAGCACAACGCGATGCGTTTCTTTTCACAATGCGGATGGGCCGGAAAACACAACATACGGCTGTTCTAAGATACCTGGATCCTATCAAAATCAACATAATTGTCTGCCAACGCTCGGGATTTTCAATAATTTTCATACACTTAAGCGAGTTAATCAGAGAGAATGGAAAATGATGAGGGTAAAGATTCGTAGAACACATCCACCCAAGCTCTTAACAAAAATAGGTTTTTCTGGTGTATTTCATGCTGTTTTAATTGAGTCTGACCTTCATTTTTGGCGCAAATGCACCGTTATGGAGATAACCCCGGGGGGGGGGACGCTTTGAAGGAGGGAAATTGTGGGCTAAAAAGGCCAGAATCAATTGAAACAGCATGAAATACACCAGAAAAACCTATTTTTCGTCAGTAATATTCACGGCAAAAGTAACCTAACCTGGTACTACTTACCTTTCCGGGTCCTGACAATGATCCAATCTTACATTTTCGGGTATAATTGCTTATGGCGTTGGATACCACAAAGGTTAATTGAATGCCCGGTTAGGTCGACTGTATGCCCTTGACAATTGGTTCTAACCTAAAGGTTAAGTCGTGATATTTTCGTTAAAACTAACGAAAATAACAACTTAACCTAACCAATTGTCAAGGGCATACAGTGGACCTAACCGGGTATGGGTACCCCATAATGAATTCGGGACACGGAAAGGTAAGTAGTACCCCTAACCTAACCTAGGCCTAGATGACGTCCGACTCAGACTGGGAATTCCCACCACAGACAGCCATTCTAAAGCGACTGTTTAATTCAAATTTCAGCCGCCGGACCTGTGTGGGAGTATCACGTGACAATGGGGCAGCTGCTGATTGACTAATGATAATAACATGACTACGTACGTCACGGGACGAGATGGTTTGACTAGTGAATAATGGCGCCAAAATTTAATAATTTCGAAAATAAATATATCGATAAATAGGAATTTCCGCCAAAATTAGTATAGAATAAAGTATTCTTGTTTTTTTCGCTCTATCTCGCTGTATAAATATCAATATCGAGTTTGGTGGATGTATTCTACCGAATCTTAACAAAGATTCGGTAGCACACATCCACCAAACTCGATACTGATATTTATACAGCGAAATAGAGCGAAAAAAACAAGAATACTTTATTCTATACTAATTTTGGCGGAAATTCCTATTTATCGGGATATTTATTTTCGAAATTATTAAATTTTGGCGCCATTTGGCGTTAATTTTAACGAAAATATCACGACTTAACCTAATCAACTGTCAAGGGCATACAGTTGACCTAACAGGACATTCAATTAACCTTTGTGGTATCTAACGCCACAAGCAATTATACCCGAAAAGGTAAGGTTGGATCATTGTCGGGACCCCGAAAGGTTAGTAGTACCAGGTTAAGTTACTTTTGCCGTGAATATTACTGACGAAAAATAGGTTTTTCTGGTGTATTTCATGCTGTTTCAATTGATTCTGGCCTTTTTAGCCCACGATTTCCCTCTTCTTCAAATTGTCCCCCCGCCCGGGTTATCTCCATAACGGTGCATTTGCGCCAAAAATGAAGGTCAGACTCAATATATACTTAATAACCCTAGGCTTAGTTAGTCAGTTATTATTATTATTATTGTACCTAAATTAGAAGTTTCAGGAAATAGGCTTAGGCCTATGTCAGGTACTACATCCTTTTTTAATTTTAAACGTAATTGATTGCAGGAAATTATTGTGATTGTGCAGTAGAAATAGCTTTAAATATTGTATTTCGGGGATTACGTTTTCAATATGTATATATATTTACGGTATATATACATATATAATATGTGCATATTATAGATGGTACAAGTTTCATTTTTAGCCACTAAAATATTTTTCACAAACATTTTAAAACAAAAATAAATAGAAACACTAGAAACCAGATAAAAACAAAAGAAATGAAAAATCGCGCGCGCGCGCGCGCACACACACACACACACACACACACACACAGTACTCCCTCGCCTTTCGCGTTTTCACTCGAACACAGTTAATATATTACTACCTATTTTCGCCGTCCACAAATGCATTTTTGCGACAACGCGGTTGACTTGCTTGTATGCCCGATCTCGGTGCAAATGACGTATGGTCCCGCCCGCTTTATTAGCTAAGGGCGTGCGAGCATCGGTCTGACGTATTTTTTAAGCCTGCCACTTCAACCACTTCAACCCCTTCACCGTGCCCTTCACCACGCACTTCTGCGACTTCAAACAGCCCGCTATCTTTCCTAAGGCTGACACGACTTTAGGCACTGAACGAGGCTGAGGCAGTCGATTCTTCCCCTCGTGCCTCCTTCCACAAGCTCCGATGACACTGTCATCTTATAGTGTGCCAAGAATGTTAGTGTTTAAATTGATTTACAGGATATGTATTACATAGTATTACGCAATATACATATTAATTTTACGGGTGTAGTTAGGTTTAATAAATAAAATAGAAACTAATGTCAAATATTTTGTATTTAAAACTTGTTCAAGAGTAATTTTTTCTTTTTAAACAGATCCCTATTTTTTTCAATTAGTTTCTGCACAGTATTTATCTCACGCAGCGTTTTCCAGAAACGCATACCCCATGTAAGGCGAGGATGCTAATATATATATATATACACAGTATATATATACACACACACATACATATATATAATATATAGTGGACCTAGTTTTGGCCGTTTAAGGTGATAATGATTTAATTGTATGCAATGATTAATTGGTTCAATGACTGATTGCTTATTAATGAAAGGCTGGGTTAAATAATTTATATTGTTATACAGTATCACCGATTGGAATGAATGGTTATTTGATTAGGTCCACCATACTATTGGAAGTGACCGAAATGGCAGCGAGGTCACCATCTTGGTTTACACCCAAGCAAATTAATGTTAAGGTTATAAAAGACACCTTATATGGTTTTTTGTAGTTTAATTAAGAAAATATTTATATTAATTTTCACAGTGAAAATACAATGGAAAGACTGACTAGAAGGCTTAACAATTCGATAATGACCTTTGAAATGCGCTCGTTTATGTGAGGCTTAATGGTATACAAAAATGGGACACAACCTGAAATATGAGGCTTAGTGAATACAAAAATAGTGCATGTACGTAATATAACAAATTGGTTATGTAATACACCGATTAGGGAAGCTACAGATTATGCATAAATGATCTGTGAAAGAGGCCTATTAATGACACAGAAAGCGCGTACGTTTTGGTACACTGAATAGAATAAGTCTCGGTACTTTATTTTATTGTGAAAATAAAGCCGTTATTTATTCACTGTGGTATAACAAAGAACTAACGGTAATTAATTGATAGTTTATGTTACGCTTATAACATAGACCTAGCTAATAAGATGAAATGTTAATAGCTTAATTGACACGTATAAATAATACTCATCGATGGTATGTAAATGGCATGCAACATAGAACATTGAATGGGCCTAGTATACGATATAAAGAATGCACGTGCGTTTGGTACATTTAATGGAAAACATGACACTCTGATTAAGTAGGCTAGATGATTGAATGGGCCTAGCAATGATATAAAGAATGCCCGTGCGTTTGGGATAGGCCTAAGGATAGTTGAGGGAAATACACACTGTATATGAATTAGGCCTGCAGTAGAGAACTTATTTATCGCACAAATACAATAGTGAACACAACAGCGGATGATGTGAATTACAGGTTCTGAAGGACGCTTGAATTAGGAAAATGGTCTACTTCGTTATTAACGGGAGTCAATTGGAACGTTAATTACTCACTTTGGGAGAGTAGCCTGCTGTTTGGCGGTAGGCTAATGTAGGCTTCAAGAGTACTTAGAATATGATGTACTTAGCTTACCCGGACGATGTAACGCTGTGGAAGGAGTGTTGAGAAGGAAACTAATACCGTGAGTGTCGTTGATCGTCCTCTGGAAGCTGGTCGCGTCGTGGATTAGGCCTTTTTGCGAAGGAGATGTAGGCCCGGTTGTGGTTGTCTCTTGGAAGTTTGTTCCGTAGGTCAAGGTATGATGGGCCTAATGGAGTCTCGTAGACGACCGTTCTTCGTAAAGCGGTAAAAGCGGACCAGTTGTGGAGTGATTTGGGCTTGTAGCTTTCGCCGTCGAGTCACGCAATGTGTCCACCTTGAGGATGCTTCTCGTAGCGTTGCAACCTTGCCGGTGCTCTCGAAGATGCTTGATAACCGGTTTATGCGGTAATGAAGAGACCAAGGGGAATTCCTGATGCCGTTGGGGTTTGCTGCGGCAGTATTGGTGGATCACTTCCAATGATGCTTCGTTTCTTGAATGTGGTGTTGAAGTGAGCCTTGGTCTTGAGCCGGTTAAAGCTGATGAGGGGTGACCACGTAGAGAGTAGTCGAACGAAATGGAAGCGCTAACGAAGTGAGAAGGAGTGAGAGTGGGTGCTCGCTTTTATACGTAGTTCCTGTGACGTAGAACTTCACACCAAATCTTAAGACGACGCTTTGTGAGCGCGTCCTTTAGTTGATAAGGATTTGCGTTCGCGCCCTGGGGGAAGAAACAGACTCTCCATTGTTTGACTCCTTGCCCACGTGTGTTTTCCAAGTTCTTTGATGATAGCGTGGAAGTAAAGGATCTGTATTTGTTGGTCTATTTCTTGTCGATCCGCTACAAGTATATACACACACACATATATATATGTTTCGTTCTCTCTCGTCTTGCGCGGAATATCTCCTATACAAGCGTCGTTCTTTACGATATATATATATATATATAAAATCTACCTTGTGAGTAGTCCAGCATGCTCTCAAACACACACTCCTCCCTCTATTTTTCACTACACACGCATACATTTTACACACCACTATCTTTTCAAAATTTCTAAAAAAAAATTGCATTATGAGCCTCCGATACCTTGATTTTTGGCTCTATCTTCCTTATAAGGGGGGATATTTTTGAGGGCACCCGATCTTTTCCCTTCCAACTAAACCACAAACGCAGCACATACACTTATGACCTTGTTGCTAAAAGTCAATTGTTTGAAAAAAATTCCGAAGGGCGTATATTATATTGGCTTCCGTTTGGCAAAATATATAAATATATCATTATATTTTCATTCATAGAATTTCATCCTTTTTATTATTATTACTCAGTCCACTAATTTCTCAACTGTTAAAAACTTTTTTTTAATTTTTTTTCTTATTTCATTTCCTTTTTCCTGTTAATAATTTTGCTGTTTCCTTTTTTTTTCATTTTCCTAATCGGAATAATACCTTACTGAAGCACCCTCCCCAAATTAAAGTGAAAAATAACTATTCCTAAAATAATAACAGCCATTAAAAGAAATAAACTTTAAAAAGTTCCTAATGTAATTATCAATTGTGAATATAAATTTTAAACAAAATTAACCCTTATAACCCTTTTATTTACGTAACATTTTTTTCTTATTCCTTATATCGCGTGTATAAATAAGAATGGGAGGCTCACCTTCAGAACTGTTTGGTTCCCAGCGACTGAAGCGACCATCGGGAATGCGAAGATCAAAGTTATTACAAAATGCATGATGGTTCCTTTCCTCCCTTTGAGACATGAATGAAAATCCTCCGCTTTATTTACTGGCTTCAAATCTGCAAAAGCAACGTATTAAAAATAGACTGAATTGGTACTAATCGAACTATGAATGACGAACGGTATAAACCTTTCAATGCCACAAGTATTTGCATCTTTCGTGAGAAGAATCAATACGCACTTACTTATTATTAAACATATAATTCTATAGTCTCGTTTTACAATGCCGCTTGTAAATTCAACTTCAAATTCACTCCTAAATGTCACATTCAGCTTTGCTGTAATATTACAAAGGAACAGGCCCGTCGCTAGGATTTTAAAAACGGGGGTTCGAAATGCTGGTAATTTTTCACTATCAGTCCAGCCTCTGGAAAATGAAAATAAAGTTTACCATAAGACCCTTTACATTTTTTTAAACAACTTTTATTAAGTACAATATGAAGGCAAATGCCGATTAAAGCTATAAAATTAATGTTAAGAAATTATTTTTTTGAGCGATAAAATCGCGGATCATGTTTTTGGGAGTGATAAAATGGCTGATCCCACAAAGGTTAGGAAAGTACCACTAACAAAATTGGGGGGTTTGACCTGAACTCATAAGATTTTAGTGTCACGATGGCGTCGGTTTGCGATGGTTGTAATTATTCAGTGTTTAACTTCATGCAAATTTTTTGATGATGAAGAGGCTGCATTTAATTTTTATGTAGAACACGGTGTATTGCTAAAAGAATTTATTTGCCCTAAGAAAAACAAGGAAGGTATTGTTTGTGGTAATAAGTGTGTGTTCGATAAAAACAGAAAAGCATTTCGTTGCCATAAGTCGGTGCGTGATAAGAAACGGAGAAGGGGAACACGTATATATTATTTTTTTTCAGTCAGTTTATAAAAATACGTGGCTAGAGAGGTGCAGCTTTAAAATTAATTTAAACCTAGTCTTCATTGCGTTCTACCTAAGACCAAATTTTAGTATCAAACTAGCAAGGGATGAACTAGGTTTATCCACAAAAACCATCGTAGACTGGGCCAGTTTGTTAGGTAGGTTAGGTTAGTATAGTTTTACGGTATATATAATATATACAGTGAATATATACAGTGTTCGTTTTACTACATATATATAAATGTGTGTGTATATATATACCTTTTAGGTCACTCATGTTGGCTGTTTCTACAATTTCCATAATTTATATATCAATGGATTCGTTTTTACATCGCGAATGAGCCCTAGATAGTCTCTACTAAAAGAATTACCCGCATTTTAGGGTATTTTTTCACACTTATACCCCAAAACAAACTTCGTGTCCTAACTTAGTTTTGGGCCAGTTCCCTCACTTGAGACTATCCAAATCGCATTCCTGGTTTAATAACGAATCCATTGATCTATAAATTATGGGAATTGAAGAGACCGGAGTGATAGTAAAAAATTACCGAAATGCTTACTTCCTGTGTAATCGGCAACAATTACCTGAGAAATTAGAAATCACTGCCGAGCAAAGTGAGACCTACAGCTAGGGGTTCCGGGGCGCAGGCCCGGAAGTCGAGCGATTTTAATTTTTTTCTTCAAAATTGTGAAAAATGAATGTCATTTAGTACATCATTATATATATATATATATATATATACCTTTAGTTACCTTTGGTTAGCTTCCGCCCGAATTGTTCATTCTGACGAAGGTCAAGCTTTTCACTCCACCTTAGACCTACAGTTTAACGTGGAATCCGAACCACGCCCCATCAGCAGCCCAGCGTCTTAACCACTAGGCCACATAGGGTACCCATTTATCTACCAACCACTTTCTTTATTGTGTGGAAGGATGAACAGCTGGGTTTTGCTGCGCGCCGGCTGCCGTCGGGTCTCGAACCCGGGGCCGATGGATTCGTAGTCAGCGACGCTAACCACTACACCACCGAGGCGCATATATATATATATATATATATATATATATATATATATATATATAATGAGGTTATAATGTTTCCGACCAAGAAAGACCCTAGGATCCACTCATGGCTGGTCTACCTAACTGTGTTCGTAATTGTGCATGTCCTCCGTGGTGGCGGAGGGGACCTACAATTTTACGTGGGTTCCGAATTACAAGGCCTTATTTTTACTACCTTAAACTATACCCAATCTATCAACATATGTGTCTAGTCGATTTTAAACATGTTTATAGACGTGCTACTAATTACTTCTACCAGAAAACTATTCCACCTATTTACTATTCTATACGTAAAAAGTTTTTGGCAACTGCTGTCTCGAACCTTTTACTTGTCAACTTACACCCGTTATTTCTAGTCCTATTATATTGAGATATTTCGAAAAAGCTATCTCTATCAACGTTATCGAACCCATTCATAATTTTGAAAACCTGGATTAGATCACCCCTTAGCCTCCTAGTCTCGAGTGTAGTCAATTTTAACTCTCTTAAGCCTATCCTCGTACGACTTCGACCTAAGCGACGGAATCATCTTAGTTGCTCGTCTTTGAACTCTTTCGATTTTGTCTATATCTTTTCGCATATGCGGATTCCAAAATTGGATCGCGTACTCCAAATGAGGTCTAACTAATGATTTATAAAGAGGAACTACAATATCGCGCGATTTGTACTCAAAATTCCGAGCTATAAAACATAACACTTTATTCGCTTTATTGACCGCTGCTGTACTTTGTTTCGCTACTTTTAAATCACCAGTGACTATAACTCCTAAATCTTTTTCCTGCTCTACGCTTGCTAACTCCTTCCCTGACATACTATACGCAAAATTACCGTTACACGAACCTATATGTAAAATTTTGCACTTATCGACGTTAAATTTCATTTGCCATGTGACTGACCAATCAAAGATTTTATTCAGATCTTCCTGGATTTTAACCTCTATCTTCGTCATTAATCGCCCTACCACCCAGCTTCGTGTCATCCGCAAACTTTGAAACTGTACTGACTAGGCCGACATCTAAATCGTTAATAAATATATATATATAATGGTAGAGCGTCCGACCGGCAATTGGAAGGCCCTGGGTTCGATTCCCAGGCGGTTCGCCTCATTTTTCATTATTTCGTTATCTCTCCTCCTCGTGTGCAGAAACGTTCCTTAATACTTATGTCGTTTCTATTCATATATATATATAAATAAGAAAAGGCAAGGAGCCCAATACAGAACCCTGAGGAACGCCGCTCGCTACATTAGCCCAACACGACTCCGCTCCATCAACGACCACCCTCTGTTTCCTACCTCGCAACCACTCTTCTATCCAATTTATTACTACACCTCTGATTCCATGAGCCTTAGTTTTTTTCAATGAATCTTTTGTGCGGTACGGTGTCAAACGCTTTTTGAAAATCTAAATATACTACATCAACCGCCCGATGACTATCGTAAACGTCAACCACACTTTGAAAAAATTCTAAAATATTAGTTAAGCAAGATTTGTTTCGCCTAAAACCGTGCTGCGTATTTCTAACCAAGTTATGCAATTCTAAGTGTCCGACTATACGATCCCTAATTATTGATTCCAGTAGCTTACCTACAACAGACGTTAAACTGATTGGCCTATAATTTCCCACCGCACCTTTATCGCCTTTCTTAAAGATAGGTGTTACGTTTGCTAACTTAAATTATCTGGTACGCACCCCTCAGAAATAGACGCGTTAAAAATCTTTGTTAGCGGCACAACAATGCTATCTTTTAATTCTTTTAGTTGTATGGGATATATGGAATCCGGCCCGGTGATTTACAAATTTTCATTTTATCAATATAGCGCATTACCTCCTCTTCACTAACCACAATATTATCAAAAATATTACCATTATCAAAAGGTATTATGTCTATGACCGTAGGGATATTCGTTACATCTTCTATAGTAAAAACTGACGTAAAAAATTAGTTTAGCAAGGTAGCCATTTCCTTGTTTTCAGAAACTAGCTCTCCGTTAACATTTTTCAACGGCCCCAAGCCACTTTTTACTGGATTTCTATTGTTGATGTATTGAAAGAATCGCTTGGGGTTTTCTTTACCGTCACGAGCTATGGAGATTTCAAGGGCTTGTTGTTTACTTTCGCACGCTTAATTTTGTACGGTACATATTCTTCATTTATAGTCCTAAATACTGTTTCAAACGATTCCACATTAGTTTTGCGTTGGAGATCTCCATTACGTTTTCCCAATTGACGTGTGATAAATCATTTCGAAATTTACAAGTCTGCGTGCTGGAAGTTAGGAATGTTAGTCGAGTTAGCTGGTTTCGAGTGACTAACTGAGAGGACAAACTCCACCCATATTGTGATCGCTATTGCTTAATGATTCTATTACTTGAAGATCAGTGATTAGCCTATCGTCCGTAGTTATTACTAAATTTAAAATACTGTTCAACCTCGTAGGTTGCTCAACCTTTTGAATAAGAAAGCTATCCTCGCGAAAATTAACTAAACGATTACCTTCCGCGTCTCGCTGCATTGTATCTAAGTCACGTTGGCGCAATTAAAGTCACCCATAACTAAGGCCTGCTCACTACCTATTATTCTCTTTAGTTCACGATATAACGTTTCGTCCGTATCAGCTGTTTGATTAGGGAGCCTATATATAACCGCAACAAGAAGTTTGAAATCGTTCAATTTAAGTTCTGCTATAGTCGAATCTATCGGTTCTGGAATTGTGTGCTTTACTTCTATAACGTTCGCAATATTATCTTTGATATACAACATAACCGCCTCCTCGCCAACCTATTCTGTTTTTAACAAAATCTATAACCTCTAATTTAATACTCCCCTACAAAGTCACGTGTTTCAGTGCTAAGCCACGATTCATTTATCGCAATTAAATCATAGTCTTTACAAGCAATTAAAGAAAAAAAATCGTTATTTTATTTCGTAGGTACGAGCATTTAAGGATAGAACCTTCAAATTGCTTGTAATTGCGACACCTTCGCGAGCGCAGGGAAAATTTGTGGAAATTACGCTGGGACCGTTCGAGTTGCGGTAGCCTGAAAAGAAGACAGTATTATGAAATAGTCTTCCTAAACGCGCAGCTCCAACGTCATTAAGATGAAGTCCATCTCCGAGGAACATGTCCTTCCTGCCGTAGAAACTGTTCCAAAAATTTGCAAAATGCACTCCTTCCTGTTGCAAACAGACTAGGTTATTTTTGATATAGGTCGCCCTGCTGTAGAAATCGCTACGTTGGATAATTCGAGGAAGTATACCTGTTAAAATAATCTTATTAGTTTTTTCGTTTAGTCGCTCTAGTAAGTCCCTGTACCTAGCCAGCAGCTCTTCCGATCTAGAATTTAAAACGTTATTAGTACTGACATGAATAACATACGTTGTGTCCTCAGAGGTTCCGTCTGTAAAATGGTCAACACTATTAGTTATATCCTCCACCCATGCACCAGGGTAGCAGTAACGGCGCCTACGATGAGGGCTTCTCCCACAGAATTCCTCGAGCTGCCCTCGAACAATGGAATCGCCCTCGAGTCGTATTTCCGGTTCATCAGCATCTTCGAAATCTAAAACAGAAAACTTATTGTTTGTTATTACTGGTAGACAAGTCTTAGGTTTTCTCAATGGGGCTCCATTACGCACTCGAATGAAGGGTTGGGAACTAGGGGAAGAGAGGGCTATTAGTACTATTTATATTATTCGTAGAAACTGAGGCAGGAGGGGTCGTAACTGGAGTCTCAAGGGATTCTAATTTTGCCGTCAGAAGCATCACGCTTTCTTCAAGCCTCACTCTGGTCTCCCTCTCACGTTCTAACTCGTTCCTCAGGACTTCCATGCTTGAGCACCACCTGCAAACTAACTGTTCATTATTATTAGCCATTGTAAACGCGTAAGCGGCAAATTTCCCTTCACAGCGACTGCAAGTACTTGACGGGGGTGCCATGCTTAAAAAAAAAAAAAAAAAAAAAAAAAAAAAAAAAAAAAGCGTTTGGAAATTAATAAATTACAACGAAGGTCTACTGCATGCTTATTGTGCCGTCACCTGCGCAAACCCGCAAAAATGTTCTTGAAACAGGTTCTTGCAACACAAATTTATACCAAGGAATATATACTTAATTAAACTACCGACGAAAGATCTGTAAAAGAAAAAGTATTAATAAGACTTATCTGTCCGCTATTCGACCGACTTTTTTCTTTCCATTTTTCCTTTTTCCCACCGTGACGGTGACCACACTCTACTTGATCCCCCGAAGGAAGGGAAAATGAACCTTATGAAATTCTTTTGTAAATATACCTAAAGTTACAAAATATATATATAATATATATATATATATATATATATATAGGGTGTTTCACAACCGGTCTGCCATACTTTTGGGGGGTGATTTGAGTAGTAATATAGAGTAAAAAAGTTAATACAACATCGGTGCTATTTCCAACCGTTGCGGAGCTACGGACGTTTTAAGGTGCACGGAAAAAAAATAAGAGTATTAATCTGATGTATTTATTGCTACATTTTATGAGATACACCTTATAAATGTTCAGAATGTCCGCCTCGGTTTTCAATGTACAACCTTGCTCGTTCCAAACAAGAGTCCACTGCCCGTTGAATCATTTCGGGGTGTTCTCGTATGTAAGCAGCAGCATCCATAATCCGACACAAGAATTCCTCTCTCGTTTGTACTTTGGCCTTGTAGACCATCTTTTTCATAAGGCCCCATAAAAAGAAATCTAACGGGGTTAGGTCAGATCTCGGGGGCCACGATATTAGACCAGCACGACCAATCCAACGATTCCCGTACCGCTGATTCAAATAATTCTTAACATGATGACCAAAATGCGGTGGCGTCTCATCGTGCTGAAAGAACATCCTGCGCCTTGTCTCCAAGGGCACGTCCTCCATTAAAAGCGGCAATTCGTTCGTCAGGAAGTTCAGATAAATATCAGCAGTTAATCGTTGTTCCAAAACGAATGGTCCAATCAGCTGATCTCCAATTACACCGCACCAAACATTCATCAAGAATCGATGTTGAAAGTTTCCTTCAACGATACCCTGAGGATTATCGGCGGACCACATGTGGATTTCGTCTATTGTTAATTCCATCCGAATGAATTGTGCTTCGTCACTAAACAGTATGCGATTAAGAATTTGGCGATGCATAACCATCCACTGGCAAAATTGAATACGTTTATCGTAATCACCCGGTTGAAGAGCTTGCACACGTTGCAAATGATAGGGATACAAACCCTCATCATATATGGTTCGCTGTACACGCGATGCGGATTCATCAATTCGTCTAGAAATCCTTCGAACACTGGTAACTGGGCTACGTTGTACTAGATCCAGTATGCACTCCACAGCAACGGGCCGTTGTGCTACATGTTCTTGGTTACGTGGAACATTTGTCCTTGTTTCCCTTAATTTCTGGTGTGTGTCACTAAACACTTGCCTGCTCGGTATTCGGCCATTCAGAAAAAGTCTCCTATATTCCTCAACTGCCGCTCTGCTGTTACTATCACAGAATCCATAAAATGAAATGGATATCAGCATTTAGCGTATTCAGTGGATGTGAACTGTTGATTCATTTTGATTGTTCACCTTAGCGCAACACAGCGTCTCGTAACACAGATCAGAACCAACTGAAAGAAAAAACCGAGGATTATTAGTGGTAACTTCGTTAACCAAAACTACCACCAGTGCTGCCACTATCGAATTACACACAAGTAGGGATTTGTGTTTGCACATCTTAAAACGTCCGTAGCTCCGCAATGGTTGGAAATAGCACTTATGTTATATTAACTTTTTTACTCGATATCACCCCAAAGTATGGCAGACCGGTTGTGAAACACCCTGTGTATATATATATATATATATATATATATATATATATATATATATATATATATATATATATATATATATACACACACACGGCTGGATGTAGAAGTTGCGAGGCCCTAGGCCTATATATATGAAAATATGGACTTAATTATCGGTACTATACCAGCAATATTAGAATCCCGCATAGACAGAACTATGCCAGCACTTAAAAATTAAACCAAACCAAAATAATCACGCATGGAAATTGTATAAGAAATATAAATAAACCATACAAATAAGTATAAATTATAATATGAATCAAGATTTCTATCGAAAATATAAGAATGATTTCTAAGATTTATATAATATTATAGGTAATGACTCTCCATAGTATACAAACGTTTTTCATATGTGATGTATAAGAGATGTTGACATTTCATTTTTTATAATAGTGAGCGATCGACTTATCAGGCTAAATATTAATGCTTTAATATTTGGTTCAGATGCTCCTGAATATTACAGCAATGCTTTTCTACTTTTCTTCGAGCTAAACTCTTCAATTAATTGAGAATAATCTAATGAATTTGTTATATCGTTTTCTATTGATAACATAGCTAATGATTGCAATCTCGCTTGAGACATGGTGGAACGCAAATGTTTTAATAAGTTTGAGATGCGAGAAACTTCTTTCAGCCGAAGCAACAGTAACTGGGATGGTTAATACTATTCGAAGGGCAACATAAACATTAGGATAAATCTCACTTAGTTGTTTTTGCACTATATAAACAAGGGCATTTCCGAGATCTGTTTTCTCAGGTATAAACCTGCAAAGTACTTTAAGTTCTTCATAGTGTTCTAAATCATTAATATCACTTGAACAGAATGCGCAAAACGGCTTGAGCGAGGCCCTAGGCGATCGCCTAGTTCGCCTATAGCTAAATCCGGGCCTGTATATATATATATGTGTACGCGCGCGCGCGCGTTATAGGCAATCTGTGGAACTAGGGATTTCATGAAATCCCTAAAATGTTCAGGGATTTCATGTAATATTAAGTCTGATATTTTTGTTAAACTTACGGGAAAATTATTGAATACCCGGTTAGCTTAATTGAATGCCCGATTAGGTCAACCGTACGCCCTTGACGGTTGGTTCGGTTAAGTCGTGATATTTTCATTAAAACTAACGAAAATATCACGACTTATCCTTGCATAAATTCCTGAACATTTTATGGATTTCATGAAATCCCTAGTTAACAAATTCCCTGTAACATATATACATATATATATATATATATATATATATATATATATATATGTGTGTGTGTGTGTGTGTGCGTGCGCGCGCACACCGACCCCCAGCCCTTAAGGACAGGTTAAATAAAATTGCATTAAAAACTATGCAAATAAATTAATATCTGCTAACATACACGAGATTAAAAACTTAGTTGAAAAAAGACCTGAGAAATACAAAGGACACCAAACAGCAACAGACGAGCCGATCTGTTTAAGAAGGAAGGTTAAAAGATGTAAGAAGATTTGAAGAGGAGTAAAATTTTTAAAGCAAATGAAAGTGGATGAGGAGGTAGGTTGAAAGGAAGGAAATAAATTTAAAGATAAAGTGGCGATTTTAAAGTAAAGAAGCGAATCCAAGTGAAAATTCTACAATACTTTTATGCGCTAACAAATTCTTCCAACCGGGGATTTGAGGCAAGATAAGCATCAAGTCTCTTTTTAACGGACTCAACCGAATTACTTTGAACTATGCTGGCAATATCCCATTTGATTTTAAGCTGGCTAGTATTAAAAGTCGTATTTTTAAAGCTTATCACCTCTGTTCAAGTTGGTCTTCATTTAACTTAGAAATTCAGTATCTTAAGAGATTTTTTAACTATAATTTTTATTGCACTTCGACTATTGAGACTTTAATTTCAAAATTTTTAAATAACTTATATTCGCCCAAAATAATTCAGTCCACGGTTCCGAAACAGAAGGTTTATCTTAAGCTTCCTTTTTTAGACCAATTAACTTTTCAACTTAATAAAGATGTCTGTCCAAAATAGAGTGGACACTTCCCTCAGTGTTACTTCATAATTATCAATTCTAATCCTAATTCTCCGCAATCTTTTTTCCGCCATAAAGATCGCCTCCCCGTGTTTTTGAGATCCTTTGTTATTTATTTATATACATGCGCGACCTGCCAAAGTCGCTATGTAGGGCAGACTGTCCCGCAGTTAAAACTTAGGATTTCGAAGCATTTGGGTTTTTCTTATCGAACTTCTCGCTCTTTTTCCACTCCTGAATCCTCCGCTATCCGGCATCATTCAGAGACCCATGACCACCCGTACCCCCAGGACTCCTTTACGATTCTGTCGTCTGCTTTTAATTCTCTTGATCTCAAAATTTTAGAATCCCTTTTTATCAAGAAGTTAAATCCAGAATTAAACGATTGCCCTTCCTCGATAAAATTACTCGCTTCTTAATCAACCAACTAACACCTTTTCAATACAACGCAGTAACTTTGGTTCTTTCTCCTTTCCTTTTTTCTCTCCAGTTCTTATTTGCAACTCTTACTATCCAGGTTAGTCCTTTTTAAAAAAATTTTTTTTTTTTTTTTAATGGGTTTAACTTAATTTTTGTTAAGCTATTTTTAACTACATGCTTATTGCATTAGGTTTTATTATGTACAGTATATTTTTCTGACATTTGTATTTACTTTAGTTATATTTTTGATTGTCTTTAGATGCTTTCATGTAGTCACTGAAGATGGTCCCTGAGTGGACCGAAACGTTTGGCCAATAAATGTTGAGAGTCGTATCTCTTGTCTTTATATTCCTATTGAGGATAAGGGTCCCGAAGAACACACCTATCGTAACTGTATATATGTGGGATAAATTTCACAATTAAACATGTGACGAGATTTACTGCTGAATACACGAAAGGCCTTGGAATCATTTTTTTTTTTTGTTCGTGAATTTGCATCACACACACACACACACACACACACACACACATATATATATATATATATATATATATATATATATACACGTGTGTGTGTGTGTAATGCAAATCCACGAGGAAAAAGAATGGGATACTTGGTGACAGCTTTATAACAGTTATTCTCGTACGCTTAGATATGTAGTTTCGATTTTTCATTAATTTACAATCAACTTGACTCTTCATTTAACACTTTAACGCTGCCGTGTGTCGAATTCAAATAAGAAATTTATAGCGATTATTTATTAATGACTTAAAATGGAATTTTACGATCGCGGCGCGTCCCTCAACGAAAGAGCAAATAGAGAAATCGCGAGAGTATGCGTCCGCCTGAAAGCCAATAAATTATCCTTAACAAAAAACAAACTTCCTACTAATCACAAAAAATAAATTAACACCGGACTTTATTATTATTGTGGACTCGCATTTGATATCGCGCGTCACTGAAGGGAAATTATAGGAGTTGTGCTTGATGACGAACTATCCTTTCGTCAACATATTGAAATTATACAATAGATCATACACTATCGAAAGCTTCGGTTATATTAACAAAATCATACTTCCTTCCCACAAATACGCTTCAAACGTTATACTTCTCTAGTTTATCCACATCTCGCGTACAATATTACCGCGTATGGGAGTGTATGCGATTACTTGTACATCAACACTTTAATCATAAACCAGAAGAGAATTATTAAAAAAAGACGAGTGATTATTATGGTCATGCATCAGGAATCTTCAAACAACCGCGTATACTAAAATTTAAAGACGTATTTCAAGTACAGATGCGCGCCCTAATGTTCACTTACAAAACAATTTGTTCCGACCATATTAATAGAGAATATAATGGAACAATCAGATACGTCACAAACATCAAACAAGGTATATGGATAATGAATATATTTCGAAGGCAAACTATACTCTTCAATGTACAGGGTTGGCAAAAAGTCTGGGCACCCCCTCAAAATAAGATAGTGTACATGAAAAAGAAATTATTGCATATTGACATTTTTAACATTTCATTTAATTTTCAATTAAACAAAAAATTACTAAAATGCGAAAAATTAGATATGTAAATGCGAGATACAGTATGTGAAAATTAGATATGCAAATTTTTTTAGGGGATGCCCAGAATTTTTGCCCACCCTGTAGTAGAAATTCTTGCACTTATTTAGCGGTGGAATTATGGAATAATCTACCGAATTAATTAAAAACAATCAATGCTCTCTTATCTTTTATAAAGCGATTAAAACTTAAATTCCAAAGTTACTGAAGGCACTCCTTTCTTTCTCTTTGCTAAAATTCTCATTTAAAAATCCTAAAAACCTCTCCTATCACTTTTCACCACACCTCACATTTCATTATTCTTTGTACTAAGCGTTTAATAAAAATACATGTCCTAGTCTGTAAGCGAGACGTTCCGGACCACAACCCGCTAAACGCCAATGGGGCCAGAATTGAGTTATTTATACTGTCACTATATTCCCTACCCTTCCTCCATCCCGTGGGTGAATCAGGGAGCAGATTGTGGATCTGTACGTATGGTCGAAGTGAATCAAATATCGTTATTAGTTCAAAAGTTATGGCATTTTGAAAGTTGATCCTTTTTTAATTTTGGCGCTTGGCAGCTTGTGGTCCGGAGCGCCTCAAGTTCCTTACAGTTTTATACTGGTTCTATTATTCGTTATATTTATTTATCTCCTAATATAAGTATATGACATAGTCTGTAAGTTCCCTTTTGTCTTTTAAGTCTATTATAAAAATCTATAAAAGTCTCATTATCGTATCTATTATATAATTGTCTGAGTAAATTTCGGTCTGCACACTTGCTAAATGCAGTTTACAATTGCATACAACCTCTGCATTTCATAATGAAATTATACTCATCTATGAAAACTGTATACATTTGTAAAGTAAATAAAAATTTAAAAATAAATAATGATTGTTAGTGATTAGGCCTATTTGAAAAGGGAACAAAATTATCTAAGTGTTAATATAAAAATTTCATAAAGAAATATTTTAAAATGGAACCAAACATCATAACCCAACCTATTGAGTGGCCAATCAAGTCTAGGTCTACAAGATTTTAAAAAGGATCCTTGGATTTACACACTCTTCTAGTGTCCTTAAGAGGAGGTCACTGTTGGGTGATAAGGAAGTGAAATTATGAATTCACGCTCGCTTTCGCCCATTATTATTACTGTCCCAGTTAAAATAATGATAATTGTCAAAAAAGTAAGTTGCAGCTCGATGTCCCAGTTGAGAACCGGCTACGTTCTACCCGTCTGCCGTTTTATAGGACTTAGAAATCGGCGTAAAATAAGTATTAAGAGTGAAAATAACGTAGAGTCAGGAAATGTAAATAGAAATTAAAGGAGTTTCACGACACCGCCGAAAGGGACGAATTAGTAATGTTTCAACTACACGCATTCATAACTTTACAAAATATTCCGGCAGTAAAAGGGTAATCAGTGAACTGTCCTCACCGATATTCCTTTTTTATCATGTATACTTTATGATAAATAAATACAGAATATTCAGGCTCTGGAGCTACATATTAAGTTCTGTAGGTGCCTGTTTTGGGATTTATAACTATTCTGATAAGCTCTTCATATGTTTGTTCGACGAGGGTTTGTCTATTTTTCTATATATTCTTTCTTTATTAACTTTTCCCTAATTTTTATAATTTTTCTTTCCCATTATCCAAGTTAATTTCTTAGGATTTTAAGTTTGTAATAGAGACACGCGATTTTCTTTCATAATGACATCATCAATTCCCAGTCCATACTTCGAATATCAAACAAGAAGCTTTGCAGCGCACTATGAGAAATATTTGCTTCTAAATAACCAACATTAGTCATGACGAACGCGTACTCGTCATCGTAGTGAAGGGGTTAAACCTTGTTAGACCTTTGGTTACAGTTACACATTTTACGTCCCATTTTAGTAGCATTTAAAATGTACAGTTCAGTGAACATATATTATGAGTTTAGTTATACGTTTCACTTGAAATGTATCATTCATGGACCTTCATTATTAGTTTAGTTATACGTACGCGGTTGCCATAGTGTTTATGGGAAATTGCTGAACACAATGCCCAATCAGTAAAGTGTCAGAGGCGTAGCCCTTCCCTACCCACGTCCATTTTTTCTGTATCATGTTATTTAATAGGATAGACAATTAACAGATGCTCCATAAAAATAAATTTGTTCATGGTTTGAGCAAATAAACCACACCATCAAATGATTTAACCCACCCTGTATAAAGCCGCCCTGCCATGAACGTAGGTCGAGAAAAAGCACAACTTTGTCACAGCGTTCAGCGGTCTCAGTTCTCTTTTATATAATGGCATTAAATGCATTTTCTAATGCATTCCACTCATTTGAGAGCTTAGTTCTTGCATTCTGAGATACCTAAACATTATAGGGACCAAAACGGAGGTCGTTCTGGACACTGGACTAACAGGGCAATCCTAAATAACTGGCAACCCTAATTATACGTTTCATTTAAAACCTAATTCATGTAACTTCATTAATAGTTTAGGTATACGTTTCAGCTAAAATGTGACCAAAGTCACAGTGTATGTACATTAAATTATACGTTTCATCTGAAACGTATAACCAGACTACTAATGAAAGGTACAGTACATGAATTATACGTTTCAAGTGAAACATAACTAAACTCATGATAAATGTGCATAAATTATGCATTTTCACTGCTGCTAAAATGAGACACTATAATGAAACGTCTAGTAGAGTTCAGAGTGAGGAAATTTCCGTTTCATCCATTAATATTACTTACTTATCACTGCAAACTGGAGTCCTACATTCAAGTTCAGTTGTGGTTGACAATCAGTATGAAATACTTATCTGATGAACAATCAATACACTCGAGTAATTCCACTACACATTTGACGCTTGTTACGTATGACCGTAAAAACCAAGCTTATAAAAAGGCCTAAGATAAATTTGCAGAACTAAGCGTCTCTCGCTTTAAAAGAAAAAATAAAAACACGAAAAGTCTTGCACGTAAAAATATTCATGCAGATTACTTCTCTGTTGCTAGGTTAGTCGCGATACCAGAGAATTTTATTCATAAACGCACTTTCTCTGTTTAACTAACATATATATATATATATATATATATATATATATATATATATATATATATTTATTATGGAGCCAATTGCGATATACAGGGTGTTACAGGAGGAAAAGTCAATACTTCGGGAGGTGATAGTATCGGTCATTGTGAGGAAAAAAGTTCATATAAACATGTGTGTAATTCTGAATGGTTACGGAGATGTAGATTCAAACAGCTCTAAATACAAAAGCATTGTTAATGGTAATCAAGAAAGAGAAATCAATTACTGTTTCTAACATTTAATGTTTAAACATCGGCATTTTGAATGGTATCAGATACAGAAATGACAAATTTGTTACAGTTTACAATACGTTTTCGAAAATCCCACCGTCAACCTCAATGCACTTTGCAACGCGTGTGCGAAGATCGCGTGTTGTTCGTCTGAGTTGATCTTGACGTTCCTTTATGCGGGCAGCAGCATCCAAAATGCGCGCGAGCAATTCGTCTCGTGTATCCACCTTTCTTTTGTAAACTTGACTTTTCATCCACCCACACAAACAATAATCTAACGGAGGGAGGTCTGGAGACCTTGGTGGTCATTGAATGGGACCACCGCGGCCGATCCATCGACCAGGGAAAGTTTGATTTAGGTATTGCATCACCAGACGGGTAGAATGTGGAGAAGCTCCGTCATGCTGAAAGTACATACCAGCGCGTGTAGCCAGAGGAACATCCTCCAATAGTCCTGGAAATTCATTTTGCAGAAATTCTAGATAACTTTGTCCTGTAAGACGATTCTCTAAAGTAACAGGGCCAATCAGCTGATCATCGATGATACCGCATCACACATTGGCAGAGAAGCTATGTTGAAAATGTGTTTCCACAGTGGCATTTGGATTTTCGTCTGACCACCGATGAGAGTTACGAGTGTTGTTGATACCGTCACGGGTGAAAGTAGCTTCATCGGTGAATAGTATTAATCGACGCAATCGGCGATTAGCATTTACCCAATGACAAAATTCCAGTCGCATGGCAGTGTCTCCTGGTTGAAGGTGTTGTACACGCTGTACATGATATGGATGCAAGCCTTCCTCACGTAATGTTCGCCATACCCTTCTGTGTGGTACACCGAGACGTGAAATTCTTCGTGAGCTATTAGTAGGCCTACGCTCTACCAACTGAAGAATGTTTTCCACTTCATCCACATCTTGTTGACCTTCAAGTTCAGATGAAACATGAGCGCTGGGAAGTGTACCAATCTCACGCAATGTGTTGAAAACCCTGGTAAACACACTTCGATCCGGAATTCTGCGGTTCGGAAACCGTCGACGGTATTCTGCAACAGCAGCTGTTGCACTTCCATCGCAAAAACCGTAGACATACATCATATCCGCATATTCGGCATGTGTGAAGGTGTGTGGCATTCTTAACACTGCTTCAAACACCAAACAATGTCACTCACAACAGTCAGCTGTCGATTGGCTTATGTTACATGCTTACATTACAGCTTACATGGTTCAAGGTTATAGGGGAAGGAAGGGGGAGGAAGAGCTGCGCGCGCATCAGATTCAAACAGCTCTATCTCCGTAACCATTCAGAATTAGACATGTTCATATGAACTTTTTTTCTCACAATGACCGATACTATCATCTCCCGAAGTATTGACCTTTCCTCCTGAAACACCCTGTATATATGTAACCAAAAAAAATTTATAAACTTTAAAATGCATTTTCGCTGCTGTTCTTTTGTATAATGTTAAAGTAAATCCTATTGAACATTATATTGCTATAACTGTAGAAAAATGAAAATTTGAAGCTAAAATATATATCGCACTTAACCTCCATTATAATATAGATTTACCGAAAATGTGGTGGTGTGTGTGTGTGTGTGTCCGCAGAAAAAACTTTTACGTTTCTGAACCGATTTCGATCAAACTTCGTATGGTGGATCGGGGTGATGAGTAATGAACGAAAATACATGTGTGACCAGCCCCCACCAATTACTAAGCCCGAAAGCCCCAGCACCGCGATAAAACTATAGAAAAGAAGAATGCAGCCATGGAAATCTTGAGCTTCACATTGTGTCAAGATTTGTGAAGCTTTAGATTTTCATGGCTGCGTTCTTTTCTATAGTTTTATTGACCAAATAATTGAACCGACAGTAATTGGGGCGCCGCAGGCACCCCAATTACTGAGGCCCAAGGTGAGAGGAATAGGAATGATGTTCAAAATAAAATACGCCGTAGGCCCACAATTCGATTCGGTTTGGGCCGAATGCCCAAGTACCGCAGATCTAGCGAAATAAGGGCGGAGCGCCGATCTTTTGCTGAAAGTCCTGACAGAAAGCAATGAAAAGGGAGTATTTGTTGACAATTATATCTACAAGGAGATTCTTCAGTAATGAAATAAAGATAAGTTTATGATGAAGTGTTCTTTTTTATATTTTATAACAGGAAATAATACCTTGAAGTAAGAAAATTCATTTCCCAGATGAAGTAATTGGCCGAAGGCTTAAAGCCAGTGGTGTAGTGCTAAATAAAGAAGTGAGGGAACGCATTTTGAAAGTGTTACTCAGATGCGGGGGGGATAATGGCGAGCGCGGCGAGCCCATACAGCTGGGGGTACGGGGGCACTGTAAGCACCCGGGAAATCTTTTGAAATCTGACCAATTTCAGGGATATTTTGAGGTCATATGCACTGGATATTAGGATATATTCCAAGGTTGAAGATGCAGTATTTCCAGTGTCATTAGATATACGACATCCAGTACGATCAATAAAAATAGCTAACAACTGGAATGATTAACTAAAAAAAAGTTAACAACTGGTACGCCGTGGTGACTGTTTCACCAGATCTTTATAGGCTAGCATTGCCTCAGTCGAAGCTAAAAGAAATGAAGCAGTTAATGATTCTCTCTCATATTTCTTCTAGGGGTGGGAATTAAAATTTCATGACGTTAGAGATTTGTAAGTTCGGATTTATTTGAAATAGTGAGGGAACGCCGTTCCGTCTACCAAAAAAAGTAAGGGAACGCCGTTCCCACAGCACTACACCACTGCTTAAAGCCTTCCGCAGAAAATAGCAAAAACCGCCCGTAGGGCGGTATTTTTGCTAGTATATATAATGTTATAATGTTTCAGACCAACAAAGACCCTAGGATCCACTCATGGCTGGTCTACCTAACTGTGTTCGTAATTGTGTATTGTGCATGTCCTCAGTGGTGGCGGAGGGGACCTACAATTTT